>JAJIBD010006308.1:0-26283 GCA_021461705.1 Cryptotis parvus | reverse complement strand
AAAAGTAAATATGTTAGTTTCTATATAAACACAAAAGAGACTTATAGCATTTAGCGGATCATTTTCCTCAGGTTTATCTAATTTTTTTTTTTTGGTCTTTTGGGGTCACATCTGGCAGTGCTGAGTATTTGCTCCTGGCTCTCCGCTCAGATATTACCCCTGGTGGTGATCAGAGGGCACTTTGGGATACTGGTCGGATGTATGCAAGGCAAATGCCCTACCCACTGTACTATCGCTCAGACCCTTATTTACATCTTGAGAAATTTTCTGTGATAGCACAGCGGGAAGGGCAGTTGCCTTGCATGAGACCAACCCGGATTCAATCCCTGGCATAGCATATGGCACCTAGAGCACTGCCAGGAGGAATTCCTAGTGCGTGGCAAAGAGAAAGCCCTGAGCATCGCTGAGCACCCCTGAGGGTGATCCAAAAAAAAGAACAACAACAACAACAACAACAACAACAAAAGAAGCACTTTTTCCCCATCATTAACTGCTGGAAGCCCACAATCTAGTTATATGTGGCAAAAACTACAGGCATGCTTATCGCAATATATATGCTTATAGCAATGTATTAAAATGTATTTAAATTTTAACATATTCCATAAAATATACTAATTCAATATAATTAATATGAATCAAATGTATTTAATTAAACATAAATATGAATATATAATATAAATAGATGATTTAATGATTAAATATATTAATATATTTAATATATAAAAATTTTATTGTCACCATTAAACAATTACAAAGCTATTGATGATTTGGCTTCCGTATATTTTTCAAATATCTAACTTGTTCCTATTTCCTTGAATGTAGTGTCAGGAACAGAAGTGGCTTAACTGTAATTCCTGAGTGCAGAGCCAGGAGAAACCCCCTGAGCATTGCCGGGTGTGACCCAAAAAAGCAAAAAAAAAAAAAATTTACCCAACAAGGGGCCAGCAAAATACCTAAAACAACTACTAATAGACTTCAAAGAAGACATTGACAGCAACACAATTGTAGTTGGAGACTTCAACACTGCTCTATCAACCTTGGATAGATCAACAAGATTGAAACTTACCAAGGAAGGGCCGGAGCGATAGTCCAGCGGGTAGGGCGTTTGCCTTGCATGCGGCCGGCCTGAGCCGGCCCAGGTTCGATCCCTGGCATCCCATATCGTCCCCTGAGCACCACCAGGAGTAATTCCTGAGTGCAGAGCCAGAAGAAACCCCTGAGCATTGCCGGGTGTGACCCGAAAAGCAAAAAAAAAAAAAAAGAAAGAAGAAAAGAAAAAGAAAAAGAAACTTACCAAGGAAATACTGGCCCTAAAAGAAGAGATGGAAGAAAGAGGGCTGGTAGACATATACAGGGGCATTTCATCCCCAAAAAGCTGAATACACTTTCTTCTCCAGTGCACATGAAACATACTCCAAAATAGATCACATGCTGAGCCATTAATCATACCTCCACAAGATCAAGAAGATAGAAATTGTGCCAACTATTTTTTCAGACCATGATGCACTGAAAACAGAAGTTAATTGTACACAAAAACGGAGACCAATACCAAGTACCTGGAAACTAAACAGATCACTGCTGAACAACCAGCAAGTCATAAAAAGAAATCAAAGAGGAAATCCAAAGATTCCTGGAAACAAATGAGACTGAAAACACGAATTACCAGAACTTGTGGGATACAGCGAAAGCAGTGTTAAGAGGCAAGTTCATAGCTCTTCAAGCATTCATCGGAAAAGAAGAAAAGGCCATCACAAACAGTCTGACTTCACAACTTAAGATCTTAGAGAGTGATCAACAAAAAGGAGCCCAACCCAAGCAGAAAGAAAGAAATAATAAAACTTAGAGCAGAAATCAATGAGATGGAATGTCAAAAAACCCAGAAGATCAACGAAACCAAAAAGCTGGTTCTTTGAAAAAATAAACAAGATTGAAAAACCACTTGTAAGACTTTTAAGAAAAGGAAAAGAGAGAACCCAAATAAATAGAATCAGAAAGGAAAACGGGGACATCACGACAGAAACCACAGAAAATCAAAAGATCATCAGAGATTACTATGAGAGCCTGTATGCCACAAAACAAGTGAACCTAGAAGAAATGGACAAATTCCCGAATTCCTATAGCCTCCCAAGTCTGCAACAAGAAGATTTGGAATACCTCAACAAACCTATCTCCATCGAGGAGATGGAATCGGTAATCAAAAGTCTCCCCAAACACAAAAGCCCAGGTCCAGATGGATTCACCAGTGAATTCTACCAAACCTTTAAAGAGGACCTACTCCCAATTCTTTTCAAGCTCTTCCAGCAAATTGAAGAAACAGATCACTTCTTCATTCGATCACTTGAATCCCGTTATTCATCGATTTGCGCCGAGCGGGCGCCAGTAACATTTCCATTGGACCCTATCACGTGCCAATGTAGCCCAATGGCATCTGGTTGATTCAGGAATATGAAGAGCCTCAAACCGTTCCTTCAGGGTCTTGACAAGGAAGTCTGACCATCTTGTAGGTGGGCGGCCACGTGATCTTTTGACATCCCGTGGAATCCAGTCGGTAACGGCCTCCAGTCCAGCGGTTGTCTCCAAATCGCATGTCCAGCCCATCTGATTTTCGATGCCTTGGCAAACGAGATAGCATCCCTGATTCTGGAATCGCGACGGAGGTCAGAATTCCGATTCCTTCTCTCACTTGAGTGAGGCGTGATATTCCAAGCATAGCTCTTTCGATTCCTCTCTGGGAGACCCAAATAGCATTCTCATCCTGCTTTCGTAGGGCCCAGGTCTCTGAGGCATATGTTAATGCAGGGAGAACGGTGGAGTCAAAGAGATGTGCCCGGAGCCGGAGGTTCTTTGTCCTTTCAGCTATTTCTTTGATGCCTTTGAAGGCATTCCATGCTGCTCTCTTCATCCTGCGCAGCTCAGGTTTTAGGTGTTCATCATGTTGATTTCTCGACCTAGGTACACATAACTGCTGCATTCAGAGATGTTTGTTCCATTGAGAGTGAATGGGGCCTCTGGAACTAGAACAGAAACACTCCCAAATAAGTTTTACAAGGCACATATCACCCTGATACCCAAAGCAGACAGAGATGTCACAAAAAAGGAAACTACAGACCAATCTCCCTGATGAACACAGATGCTAAGATCTTCAACAAAATACTAGCAAATAGAATTCAAAGAGTCATCAAAAAGATTATACACCATGACCAAGTGGGATTCATCCCGGGAATGCAAGAATGGTTCAACATCCGCAAGTCAATCAACATAATACATCAAATCAACAAAAAGAAAAATAAAAACCATATGATCATATCAGTAGATGCAGAGAAGGCATTTGACAAGATTCAACACCTGTTCATGATAAAAACTCTCCGTAAAATGGGGATTGAAGGAACCTTCCTCAATATATTTCAGGCCATCTACTACAAGCCCACAGCGAGCATCAATCTCAATGGGGAAAAACTGAAAGCCTTCCCCTTAAGATCAGGGACAAGACAAGGCTGCCCACTCTCACCACTTCTATTCAAAATAGTACTGGAAGTACTTGCCATAGCAATCAGGGAAGAAAAAGACATTAAGGGCATCTGGATAGGAAGGGAAGAAGCCAAGTTGTCACTATTTGCAGATGACATGATATTATACCTGGAAAACACGAAACTCTCTACCAAGAGGCTCCTAGAAAAAAATACATTCCTATAGTAGAGTGGCAGGGTACAAAATCAATACCCAAAAGTCAATGGCCTTCCAATATGCAAACAGCGAAAAGAGAAGAAAGGGACATTAAAGAAACTATCCCAATTCACAAATGCGCCGCAGAAAATCAAATACCTAGGAATCAGTTTGACAAAGAATGTAATGGATATCTACAAAGAAAAACTACAAAACGTTACTTCAGGAAATAAAAGAGGACCTGAGGAAATGGAGACACATTCCCTGCTCATGGATCGGAAGGATTAACATTATCAAAATGGTAGTACTCCCTAGAGCTTTATACAGATTCAATGCAGTCCCTATAAAGATACCCATGTTCTTCAAAGAAATTGAACAAACACTCCTGAAATTTGTATGGAATAACAAACCCCCCAAGAATAGCTAAAGCAATCCTTGGGAAAAAGAAGATGGGAGGTATCACTTTCCCCAACCTCAAGCTCTACTACAGAGCAGTTGTAATTAAGACAGTGTGGTATTGGTATAGCGACAGACCCATAGACCTATGGAATAGAACTGAATATCCTGGAACACACTCTCAAATATACAACCACTTAATCTTCGATAAAGGAGCAAAAAATATTAAGTGGAGCAAAGAAAGTCTCTTCAACAAATGGTGCTGGGAAAACTGGGCAGCTACGTGTAAAAAAATTAACTTAGACCTCCTTCTAACACCATGCACAAAAGTCAGATCAAAATGGATTATAGATCTCAACATCAGACATGAATCTATAAGGTACATCGAAGGAAACATAGGAGAAACGCTCTACGACATCGAAACTAAAAGTATCTTTAAAGACGACACACCACTGACCAAGCAAATGGAAGCAAAGATAAACAAATGGGATTATATAAAATTGAAAAGCTTCTGCACCTCAAAAGAAATGGTGACCAAGATACAAAGGCAATCCACAGAGTGGGAAAGGATATTCACCCAAAATCACAGCCCAGCTCATCGAGATCCACCCTGCAGCAGTCTTTGTTAAATCCGGCTCAGGTATGCTGATCCAGAGACTCACAGACATGGGGCAGAGCTGCTACTGGCTCTCCCTGTGCCCAGCCACTCACGAGGCACCCAGGAAGGGATGGTGTGTGCTAGCCCTGGCCTGCCACCCCAGCAGAGCCTTGCAACAAGCCAGATGACCCCCCACTTCATGAGGGCCTCCATTTTCCACATCCGGACTTCCCTCTCGTCAGAACTCCACCCAGCATACCAGCCTCTCACAGCCTGGCTCGAGTGGCCGCTTGGGCCGTGCAGTTCATCAATAAATGCTGGATTTAGAGATGACTACAAGAGTATGCTACCCGCACAGCAGAGCCTGGCAAGCTACCTGTGTCAGATTTGATATGCAAAATACCAGTAACAATTTTAGACCTCATTCCCATGACCTGATGGAATGGTTTGAGTCTCTTTATGTTCCTGGAGCAAGCAGGAACATAAAGAAGCCCTTGGGCTCTACTAGCATGAGACAGGACATATGGAGATGTTACTGGTGCCCGCTCGAGCCAATCGATGATGAACGGGAAGACATCAGTGTATTACAGTGTATTACACAGTGACAGTGATACCCATCTGACAAGGGGTTAATATCCAGGATATATCAGGCACTGGTAGCCCTTCACAAGAAAAACACAGCCAACTCCATCAAAAAATGGGGAGAAGAAATGAACAGAAGCTTCCAAAAGGAAGAAATTCGAATGGCCAAAAGGCATATGAAAAAGTGCTCTTCATCTTTAATCATCAGGGAGATGCAAATCAAAACAACAATGAGGTACCATCTCACACCACAGAGACTGGCACACATCCAAAACAGCAAGAACAAACGGTGCTGGCGTGGATGTGGGGAAAAAGGGACTCTCATCCACTGTTGGTGGGAGTGCCGAATGGTCCAGCCCTTTTGGAAAACAATATGGGCATTCCTCTGAAAACTAGATATTGAGCTCCCATTTGATCCAGCAATAGCACTCCTGGGAATATACCCAAGAGACCAAAAAACACATAGCAGAAACACTATCTGTACTTCTTTGTTCATCTCTGCACTGTTCACAATAGCTAGAATCTGGAAACAACCTAAATGCCTGAGAACAGAGGACTGGCTAAAGAAGACTGTGGTACATCTACACTATGGAATACTATGCAGCTGTCAGAAGAAGAAATTATGAAATTTACCCGCAAATGGATGGACAGGGAGACTATCATGCTGAGTGAAATTAGTCAGAAGGAAAAGGACAGATATAGAATGACTGCATTCATTAATAGGATATAAATAGATACCAGTGTTTTACTAAGTGTGGGAAATGGTAATGGCAGACTAAAACTCACCATTGAATATACACAAAGAGACTTAAGTGATAAACTCTAAATATCTGCAGGGCTAGCCACAATGTGTAAAAGAAGAGGTAGAGAGATGCAGAGACAGAGAGGAGAGAGAGAGCCAGAGAGAGAAAGAGAGGAAAAGAGGCTACCTGCTTTTGAGGCAGCCTGGGAGGTGGGCGGGAAGGGGTGGGGTACATTGGTGGTGGAAATGGGGCACTGGTGGAGGGATGGGTGCTGGAATACTGTATTACCAAGAACCAATTATGAACACCTTTGTAATTGTATGCCTCATGGTGGTATAATAAAAAATTAAAAAAATAAACTCAGTACAAATTTATATTTGTCGCCACAACCAAAAAATTTCGCGAAAAGGAAATAATAAATCAGAATGAGACACACACGGGATTCCACCACGTGGCACCTAAGTATCATGACACATTGTCCCGTGCCGGCCCCGTGCTTGGTTTCTGCAAGGTGCTTCTGGGTGATCCGCAGAACTAGGGGGACCCGAGTAGTACCATATTCTCGGGTGATGGCACTGAAACGCTAGGAGGCCCACAGAGAGATAAAACAGGGACTATATGTGTTGTATAGTATATTATGTGGTAGGGGCCTAGGCACAGCTCCCTTACTGCGCCTGGCAGGATGCGCCTCTACCTCCCACCCTGCTCCTTTTGTCAATTGTCTTTTTTGGGGGAGAACTTAGGGGTCCCGCAGTACTCTCAGAAACAAGAGAGATCCTGTGAAGACCCTTTCGCATGGGGACCCCAGGCGGTGGTCAGAACTTCCCATTCAGCACCAAGAGGGGCTGGACAGGGGTGACCCAGAGCATCTGAACTGGGAGAGGTGGGGGGCCCTGACCTCTGTGAATGTGGAATCCAAACCTGACCTGCAGTCACTGGGTCCCAGAACCGAGGTAAAGACTCAGGTTATAACCCTGGGACCTCCCGCAGGCCAAAATCTCCACGGGGTTCCACCGAGGCAACCCTAGAAAAACCACCTAGGGTTTCTACCAGGCTAAGGAAAGCTGGTAAGGCATGGTTCCAATGCCTCTGGGCCTCCGCCCTGACCCCACACACCCACCATCTCTAGCCTCGCTCAGGCTCTGTGGCTGAAGATCAAAGAGTTAATGATGGTAGTGAAGTTTAGTAAACAGGAGGGAATGAGGAAACCAAAAACAGAAAGTTGATAGGGAAATCACAGAGTTCAAAAACTGCTAATAGATATTTAGAACCATTACCATATGAAGGGAAATATAATGATATAGGAAGGATATAGGTTAGTTATAGGAAACGCAGGGAATTTCATGATTTGCCATTTACAGAAAAATTAATGCGGTATAGAAAGCCTTGGTGCTTGTTAAAGAAAGAAAATGCGGGATAATATGTTACCAGCTACACAATACTGGGCAAAACCTTGGATATGATGTACTAAAACATTATAATTGTCTAAATGAAGTTAGAGTGACCTCAGGACTTGTGAAGCTTGTGGTTCTTGGCACGAGAAATAAGGCAAAGAAACCTCGTTTAATTTTCACCAAATGGCTTAAGTAGTTGCGATATCATATATTCATTTTTGTTTCATTATGTTATGTATTCACTTTTTGTTTCATTGTGTATGCCCTGCCAAGCATGTATTCGCTTTCTGTTTCATCGTGTATGCCCTGCCAAGTTTCTTTATTGTTTTATGATATATTAACCCTATGAAGCCCTCAGTAAAATTGCAGCAGATTCAAACCACCACCTGAGTGTGTTTGTGTCTGTCTGTCATCGCTGAATCCTGGGTCCCTCCTGAACCCTCGCCCTTGTTCTCCCTTGTTCTGAGGCTCCCCAAGAGCCGGTCCGTGGCAATGCCTCACTCCAAATAAGACTATTCAAACGGAAGAGAAATCCTACGGATGTAAAGAATGTAGGAAAGCTTTCCCGTTGAAGTCTTGCTGCACTGTACAGAAGAAGAACACACGAGAGGAAACCATATGAAATTCAAGTATAGGAAAATATTCACATGGAACTCATACTTCAGCCAACAAAACAGATTTCACATAGAGAAATTCTATGGTCATAAAGAATTTATGGGGGCCGGAGCGATAGTCCAGCTGGTAGTGCCTTTGCTTTGCATGCGGCCAACCCGTTTTGATCCCTGGCATCCCATATGGTCCCCCGAGCACCGCCAAAAGTAATTCCTGAGTGCAGAGCCAGTAGTAACCCCTGAGCATTGCCGGGTGTGATTCAAAAAGGAAAAAATAAATAAATAAATAAATAAATAAATAAAAAATAAGAATAAATAAATTTATGGAAGCATTAACTGAAGACTCTGGTTATCAAGACTATAGAAACTACTTCTGTTTTCACCAGTGCAAATTTTTCTCATGGTCAAGAATCTACATCATTTTTCATGTTTCTGCTGTATGCATGACCCCATACCTTAGCATTCTGCAAGACAGGAACGTAAGGATTTTCCCATCAACAATTTTGAACAGTTACTGGAAGCCAGTAGGAGTAGGAATCCTGAAAGCTGCAGTATGTAAATTCCTTACTGGCATAGAAAATTCCTGGACTCCTGAAAGGTCTTAAGAACATTCTACCTCCTGGGGCCGGAGCTAGAGCACAATTGGCAGGACATTTGCCTTGCATTGCAGGGTACGACTCAAAAGCAAAAAGGAAAATAAGAATATTCCACCTCTACTGGGTTTTGAACAGTTCTTTAAATTGAATATTTCATATTGCTTGCTCAGAAAAAAATAACCTGAGTGAATGTAAATAAAATGATGAGAAAACATCTTTGAAAAGTCAATTTGTGGGGCTGGAGCTATAGCACAGCAGGTAGGGCATTTGCTTTGCATGTGGCCTTCCCGGTTTGATCCCCGGCATCCCATATGGTCCCCCAAGCACTGCCAGAAGTAATACCTGAACGATGAGCCAGGAGTAATCCCTGAGCATTGTTGGGTGTGACCCCCAAAAAAGCAAAAATAATAATAACAATAATGAAAATAAAGTCAATTTGTGATGATTGCTATATAAGTTTCATGTGCTTAATTATAGTGTAATATAACAGACTACCTTTTCTTATATATATAATGAAGTTCTAAATTGTAGGATCAAAATATAGTGCATTCAATTTTATTTTGTACTTGAGGTTCATTATAATAATTATGTCTTTGAGTAACAAAAATTATTTTGGTTTTTATTTGGGTCACCACCTGCGGTCTCAGGGCTTACTCCAGGCTCTGGTCTCAGAGATCACTCCTGGTGTTGCTTGGGTAACAGTCAGGAATCAAAAAATGTGTGGGCCACATGCAAGAAAAATGGCCTCCCCTCTGGCCTATGTTTTTTCTCATCCTCCTGACATTGTTTTCTGCAAGAACAGAAGAGACTGGGAAATCTGGGTAGAAATGAGTACTTGGGCATCTACAGCGGGAAACAGGTCCCAGGGTGACACAGACTTCTTCAGGCACCTGTCTGGTCCCAGCCTGAGGGTGATAGTGTACACCTGTGGTGGTCCCTTCCTCTGTGGCTCCCCACATACACCCCCCCCAAAACATACACATGTTGCTAAATCTTCATAAACACCCAAGTGGCACAACTGAGGTACCCTGGCCTCACAAGAAGAGACTCCAATAGAACAATCTATGAGTTAAGACTCAGACAAGAAGGCCAGGCCCACAGCTATGACCTGCTCAAGTCCTTCAAGGACAGGCCTCTGCAAATTTATTTCAGGAAGTCATACAGGCCAGATATGACCTAGGGCTTACTGTGGACCAGCGGCAAAGTAGGGAATAAGAAGTGAGCCCTGGATGAGCTCTTACCCAGGGAGACTCCAGAGTTGGCTTCAACCTCTCGGGACAGGAGAAACCTCAGCAGGAACAAAGGACCCAAAGGAGAACATGAAAGAATAAGGTAAAGTTCCAAGTTCCTTTCCCTTGACAACACCATAGCCTCTGACACTGATCAATAGAGAAAGTCCCAAGTAGTGCAGTGTGGGGAAAACCCTCTCTAACCATCTTTGCCAACATGGAAGCAGGCCTGCATTCGGCTTTTGAATCACAGTTGTATAGGTGAATTGATCATTCCTTCTGTTTTTCGTCTGTTTTGCTTTGGGGCCACACCTGTCAGTGTTCAGTGATTAATACTCTATCTGCACTCAGGGATCACTCCTCTTATCTGCTGTCGATACTGAACACATGTTAGCCTTATGTACTCTCACTCTGGCCCTTCCTGTAATGAGCACTACCTATTCTCTCTCTCTCTCTCTCTCTCTCCCCCCCCCCCCAGCTCTCTATATTTTTTTCCCTTTTGGTCGCATCTTGCAATGATCAGGAACTACTCCTGGCTCTCTGCACTCAGAAATTACTCCTGGCTGTGTCAGGGGATCATATGGGATGCTGGGTATGGAACCCAGGTCAGCCATGTGCAAAGCAAACACCCTACCCACTGCACTCTCGCTCCAGTCCCTCTCTCCTCTACTTGTAAACAAAACTGTTTGACTTCTTTATTTATCTGAAATTCTGTTCTGTGAGGGATTCTGTGATGAATCAGGGAGGACATGGGCAAAGGACACAGCAGACTTTCCTATTCCAGCAATGAGCCCCTTTCAGTCCAGTGTGGATCTACAGTTTTCTGAATACTTGAGGGTGGAGTTCATGGCCATGCTTGTAGAACATTAGATCTAGTGTCATGGCTACGTTGAGGGCTGGTTGGGCTCTATCCTCCATGACAGGATCTCAGGACAGACATTTTTTGTCCTAGTCCCTAGCCCCATCCCAGGTACTGACCCTAGGGGTCAATAGGAAGGCAGGAGAGTTCTATAGGACCTTCTGCTGTTCTATGGGCCTTTTCCTGGAAAACCAGGGACATCAACACGTCAACCACCAAAATCAGCCACCAGATCTCTCTGCCTCTGCAGCATATGATGCTCAGCTCTTCTCTCCATGGCCCGACACCTCTGCTCCAAGTAGAACACACACCCACAAACACATACTTGTCCAGTTCTGCTGAAGGTGAATGGCAGAATGGTCAGAAATTCAAGGCTCCACTGTTAGAACCACACACCACAAAGCATGAGGCCTCTCAGTCATTGAAACTCTACCCTGTGAAAAGGGAGTCAGGCTTAGGGTAAGACGAAATGGACGGGTGCTAATAATAGTCGAGGGTACTAATGCCCCTAGGAACTGGCTTAATGGGCAGGATCACATGACAACCTTTTAATGTATGTTCTGTAATCCATGTCGGAGGGGGGAAAAGAGGAAGAGAGAGGGAAGGGAAAATAAAGAACCTGCCTGGAGCGGGCTGGGGGGGGAGGGGAGGGACCGGGGATGTTGGTGGTGGGGAGATGGGCCTGGTGGAGGGGACGGGTGCTGACACTGTTGCAACCCAAACTGACTTTTAATTGTTTCTTTTTATTGTATTCTCCGGTGGTATATATACTTAAAAAAACTCACTCTGGATACAAGAGAACTTTGGAAAAACAAAAAGTTAAAGGAAAGAATTTTCCAAAGCCAGTAGGTTGCCAGATGTTTATTCTAAGCCCCACGTATGTGTGTATTCACACCAAGTGACCTTTGGTGAGTGAGAATTCAATTTCATATATTTATGACCTATCGTGTAGTAGGTAAGGTGGTTGATGGCTTGAATTGAACCCAAGTTCAGTCCATAACATGCATTAGAGTCCCCTAAGCACTGCCAAGAGTAATTCCTGAGGGTAGAGTCATGATGCTCTCCAGCCAAATAGTTCTAAGATAATGGAATGAATCGTCTTGGAATAGATCAGACGAATTAAGCAAATATTGGGACCAAAGCTATAGTAGTACAGCAGGTCAGGAATTTGTCTTGCACACGGCCCACTGAAGTTTGATACCCAGCATCCCATATGGTACCCCAAGCACCGCCAGTAGTAATTCCTGAGTGTAAAGCCAGGAGTAACCCCTGAGCATTACTGAGAGTGTCCCAAAGAACCAAAAAATTAAAATGAAATAAACCAATTATTCATATTTTAATAAAAAACAAAATAAAGGGAATAAAGCAAAATCCAATTTTATCTTTCCGTGATATGTCAACAAAATTGCAAGTAAGTTTATAAGAATAAATATCCATTTTCTTTTTTTCCATACAGAGGGCCAATGATGTGAAGCAATTATGGCTGTATTGGCTCTTGAATCAAGCAAACTTTCAATTTTAGTACCATCTTCAAAAGTAAGCATTGGGGGCCGGAGTAATAGTACAGCGGGTAGGGTGTTTGCCTTACATGTGGCTTGGGATCGATTCCTGGCATCCCATATGGTCCTCCGAGAACCACCAGGAGTAATTCCTGAGTGCAGAGCCAGGAGTAACCCTGAGCATTGCCGCGTGTGACCCCAAAAAAGCAAAAAAAAAAAAAAAAAAAAAAAAAGGTAAGCATCATATTGGTTTTGTCCTCTGAAAGGAATTGTGTCCAAAAAACCTCAACATTAGTCTGCCAGACCTCCTTATTATTAAGAACTGGCGGTTTTTGGCAGTGCAGGAAGCTGAGCAATCTTTTCACCTTTAAAATATGCTTTTCAGGGGCTGGAGCGATAGCCCAGCGGGTAGGGCATTTGCCTTGCACGCAGCCTGCCCATGCTGGTCTGGGTTCAGTCCCAGGCACCCCATATGGTCCCCTGAGCACCGCCAGGAGTAATTCCTGAGTGCAGAGCCAGGAGAAACCCCTGAGCATTGCTGGGTGTGACCCAAAAAAAGCAAAAAAAAATACAATAATAAAACTGCCACCCAGGGCTGGAGCACAAGAGGCCGATGACCTGGGTTCGATCCCTAGCATCCCATATGGTCTCCCAAGCACGCCACCTAGCAAGCCAGGAGTAATTCCTTAGTGTGGAGCCAGGAGCAACCCCTGATTATTGCCGGTTTTGACCCAAAAAGCAAAAAACAAACAAAAACAAACTGCTTACTGCCTGTCTTTGTTCCTCTAGCCTGTCCACTTGGTTTCTGGGCAGGGACAGCTGAGCAGCTATTTCTGCTAGCTCCGCCCATCCGAATGGGAGGTTTCAGAAGTGGCTGGAGCTGTCAGGTTTGTTTCTCCCCCCCCAACCCCAGCCCTTCTGAGAAAAAAGGCGGGCTGAACTGGAGGAACTGCAGGAATGGCTGGAGCAGCTTGAGCCCCCTGGTTTGTTTCTCCCCGCTCTTCTGAAATAATGGCGGGCTGTTTCTGCCGCCACTCATCTGGAGCCGAGCTGGCAAATTCACTCTCCAACAGATATATGAGGAGTGTCGGTAGGGCCCCGTATTGTTTTCGGGTCCTCTAATTCGTTTCCCAGGTGCTCAGTAGAGCCAGGAGCAAGCAGTGATCCGTTTCTATGCTTTCTGGAGTAGCAATCCTTGGTTCTATGTCCAATTCTGCCACACCTTTTACAGAGTGCAGAATCAGAAGGCTGGGAGCAATTTCCCCCTTCCCAGTTCTTAACACAATTTTTTTCTCAAATGTCCCTCTGACCACAATCAAAGCATCTCATTTGGTTAGTATTTTGGATTTCTGCAGCCAAAACTTGAGCCTGATATTTTGTGGACCCAACTTTGCAACAAACACAAATAAAATCATCTGTAGTATTTTTCCCATTAACTTCGAGGCTCAAATTGCCTCTTGACAATCAGAGGAAGCATTTTCCACTGTCAACGTGGACATAAGTAATTCACACATAGCAGCATCCGGGCCAGATCTTTCTAAAGTATCTATCTTGTAATCTGGCTAAGAAATTTTCATAGGTTTCATTTGCTGGTTGTTATACCTTAGTAAATGGAATTGGTTGTTTCCCAGAAGCTTCCATGCTTTCAAGCATGTATTAGTAGTCAAATCCAAAATATCTGCAGGTATTAACCTGAATTTTTTTTAATCTGACCCCGAACTCCATCCAGCAGATGAGCCTATCACAGCCCGGATCATCGACATCCACCCTGCAGCAGTTTTTTTTCAATCCGGCCCAGGTATGCTGATCCAGAGACTCGCAGACATGGGACAGAGCTGCTATCAGCTCTCCCTGTGCCCAGCTGCTCATGAGGTGCCCAGGAGGGATGGTGGGTTCTAGCCCAAGCCCACCACCCCAGCGGAGCCTCGCAACAAGCCAGAGACACCCCCCCCCCCAAACTCCATGAGGGCCGCCATTTTCTACATCCGGACTTCCCTCTTGTCAGAACTCCATCCAGCAGACGAGCCTATCACAGCCCGGCTCGTGCGGCTGCCGAACTGCAAGCGGTTCATCAATAAATGCTGTATTTAGAGGTGACTATAAGAGTATGCCACCCACACAGTAAGCCTGGCAAGCTGCCTGTGTTGTATTTAATATGCCAGATACCAGTAACACTTATGTTAGGTCATTCCTATGACCTAATATAATGGTTTGAGGCTCTTTATGTTCCTGGAGTGAGCAGATGTCCTTGGACTCTACTAGCATGAGACAGGACATATGGAGATGTTACTGGAGCCTGCTCGAGCAAATTGATGATGAACCGGAAGATAGTGATAGTGATTAATCTGAATGCAGCTGTTAACCAATTGCCTGTTCCCATGATTCTCACTCAAGGTAGCTTCAGCATTCTTGGGGTGTCGGGGATGCCACTGGGGTCCCCGACAGTGTCAGGACAGAAGTTCTCTTCTACCTCCGAGGACGCCCGGGAACAGATGAAAACTCACAACTCTGGCGCAGTTCCAAAAAGACTTACTGATTGTGTTCATGTGAGATGGTCCCGGTTCTTCAATGTGCCAGGCAAATGCCCTCTAGATTTGAGTGACCCAGTCTCCAGCATCATATATTGTTGGAGGACAGGTTTAGCTAACCCGGGAGCTTTGTTGTTTTGCCCACTCCCAGCTTAATCTACTTAAGTCAAGGTTCATTCTAATGAGACTTCTCTTCTATGTAAACACTGCTAGAGGGTGTGGCACTTACAGAAGTCACCTTGATTGAATAACTTCTGACTTATACATCTACTAAGACTTCTATGTTTTCTAGATTGGGCACAGCTCCTCTTTATACCCACTGCACCCAGCGTGGGACAGTTAGAATTTACCAGGAGACTACCACCCTGGCTACGCTGAGACTATAAGAAGACTATAGGAAGGATCATACTAGTTTGCTCTAAGCAGGCGAGTGAGACCCTTTCAGTACACGAGAACAAGATACTCAGAATCACCCTGGTGCAGATAATAATAAGAAGGACCTTGTGGGTACCATCTAGATTACATGAAGCTCATGAAGTTAAGATGTACTACTTTATATCAGCCCTCTCTCTCCAGTGTTTTACATAAGAGATAATCTTGGTAGAAAGGATTAGACCTTGGTACTATTAAAAGCCTTTTTGGAACTGCACCGGACTCATGAGTTTTCACCTGTTCTCCCCGGCGTCCTTGAAGGTAGAAGAAAACTTCTGTCCTGACACTGTCGGGGACCCCGGCGGCATTTCCCGACAATATATGGTCCCCTGAGCAATGTCCTTAGGAATAACCCCTGAACATTGTAGTGAGTGGCCCCAAAAATAAAAAACAATGGATTGTCTCAACACTGGGTTCACCCTGGAGAGTTTCCTCTGTTTCTGACACAGTTCTATTTACCTCATCCCCTCAACTAATCACCGCCCCATCCCCGTCCACTGTTTCATAAAGAGGCAATAAATCTGGATTAGTCTTGTGTGTATGTAACGGTTGGTGTCCAAGAGTATGTGTGTATTCAACTTATCTGAATGTATGTATTCATTTGAAGTCTTCGAACGATATAGGAACATAAATGAAAATCCTTATACTGTGATTTTGAGTCCAGAAAAGATTATTTTCATGTTTCTGAGGTTGTGTATTTCAGTGTTGAGGCTTTAATAAGATAATATCCTAAAACTAACAACTTTCAAATTCAGGAAACACTAAGGCAAGATAAAGTCATCAATCTGTTAAAGGTATTCTTTTTCTCTGTGGAGAGTCAACAGTGTCTTATGATAACATGTTTGACTATGGTCTAAAATGTACAGAAAGTAAGAAAGCAGAACCTTCTCAAAAGCCCAAAAAAAAAAGAGCATTACTGAAATGTATTGCTTTCTCTTTGCTGATGATACATTTAAATAATCATACTTTAACTTAGTCCTTTTTTATTATTTTTGGGTCACACCTGGCACCACTCAAGGGTCACTCCTGTCTTTTCACTCAGGGATTACTCCTGGCAGTGCTTGGGGACCATATTGGATGCCAGGGATCAAACCCGGGTGTGACTTCTGCAAGGCAAATGCCCTCCACGCCATACAATTGCTCCGGCCACCTTTAACCTAGTTCATTATATTTCTAGTCATTTTCTACAAACACAGTAAGATACAGACTTCGATCTACATCCTAGGTTAAGGTTAAAATGGTCTTTCTGAACTCAAAGCTAAGTGGCTTTTCCTGGGGACATGGTGCTATATTTCCCAGACTACAATCCTCTGGCCATGTTAGCCTTCTCCTAACCCTAGCATGGTCCTTTTCCAGTTACTTCTTCATGGGTCATGTCAGGGTTTGTTCCATGACCATGCTCATATTACCCATCTTCTGGGGCTTAGCCTGTTCTGTTTCTAGGCCAAGAGAGCTGAAAACTGAAAGCTCTCATTTACTTTTATGGAATTTCATACAAGCCCTAGAGTTATTTTGGACCATAGGGGTATCACACCTGGTGAAGCTCAGGGACTATTCCTGGCTCAGCACTCAGAAATTACTCCTGATTGTGCACAAGGCACTATATGTAATGCCAGAGATTGAACCCTAGTCTGCCATCTGCCAGGCACATGCCATCCCCACTGTCCTATTGCTCCAACCACAAAGAAGCCCTACTTTTGAGTGAACTTGAATTATAGAACAAGTAATTGGGATCTGAAAGAATGTTCCATTGCCTTGAACCACACAGATATAAGATGCATAAGAAGACATAACCTGAGTAGGAATCCTACCTGAAGGAGAAACCTCTGACTTGAGCACTTGTACTACCATGGCAGAGCAAGGATCACAGAAGGCCAGATCCTAAATGGCATGACCAATAAATAACTGAGGTTTCTGCCCCAGGTAAATCATATTCAGAAGACTATACCTCCTAGAATTTGGTCATGACTTACTACTGCTCTGTGCTCAGTGACCTCTGCTGTTGGGCTCTGAGGACCATATGAAGTGCCAGGGTTTGAAACTGAATTGATTGCATGCCAGGTAAATGCCCTACCCACGATATTCTCACTGTGGCCCACACTTACTTATTTGACCTCATTGCTTTCTACACTGACTTAAAACATTTTTGTCTATTATCGGGATCTGGAGATAACTTGTCAGAGCACATGTGTCGGGGAGCCACTGGGGTCCCCAACAATACCAGGGGAAGGAGTTCCTTTCTACCTTCAAAGCCGGAGGGGAGTGAATGGAAACTCAAGAATCCAGAGCAGTTTTAAAAGGTTTTACTTTCACAGGTTCAGTTAAACAATCCAACAATGGAAAAACCTGGAACTTAAGTTCCTAACTGGGCCTGGACACATGTAGGTTAGAACCCTAGGCCAATATAGCCGCTACCACATGCTAAGGCCTAACAGGGAAGAACAGGAAGGAGATGAGAGGCAGAAAGTCTCTTATTTTCGGGAAGAAAGGGGAAGTCAAATGGGAAGTCAAAATGGAAAAAAAAAAAGGCCTTCTCCTTTCTCCTAGCTTATTTTATAGATAGAAGCAGCCAAAACCTATCTAGAGATGAAGGCATGTAAATCACCCTTTTGAAATGCAGATCTTTAGGCTTGCTCTTTGGCTCAAGTTCCCAAAAGACAGAGCTGATTCCCTGAGGCAAAATCTCCCTTGCAGATTTGGTACTCCTTCCCTGGTATTGTTGGGGGACCCCAGTGGCTCCCCAACACATGTGCTCTGACAAGTTATCTCCAGATCCCAACAATAGACAAAAAATGTTTTAAGTCAGTGTAGAAAGCAATGAGGTCAAATAAGTAAGTGTGGGCCACAGTGAGAATATCGTGGGTAGGGCACTTACCTTGCATGCAATCAATTCAGTTTCAAACCCTGGCACTTCATATGCTCCTCAGAGCCCAACAGCAGAGGGTCACTGAGCACAGAGCAGATCTGTGAACCAGAAAGCAGTTCAGAATGTAATTTGTAGAGAATGACATTAATACTTCTTACCATGAATTTATAGCCAGCTGATTTCAGATTCTAGATCCCACTTAGGTCCAAAATCCATCAGAGTAATTCACTTTGGCATTACCTTTAGCATCAGAGACACATCAACTTGCCCAAAGGCACACTGGCATGTCCTTTGAACTAGTCAAACTGATTACATTACGGTTGATCCAAGTACTCTTGGAATATCTACATGTATGTCCCATGCAGGGACCCTGGGAGCAGGAAGTTTTGAACTTTGGAAAGCAAGATTCATGCTACAAATATTTATGCCGTATAAGATTATGAAATCAATCCAATTCTTCCCAAGCTCCGTTTGTGTTTTCAGTAGTTCAGTTTGTTTAGTTTTGATTCTGTCACCATTTCCTGTTTGGAATTTTGGGATGACAGTGACCTTGGTAAGGCAAAACCTTCGATTGGAGGGCCAGAGCAATAGCCCAGCGGGTAGGGCGTTTGCATTGTATGCGGCTGGCCTGTGCCGGTATGGGTTCGATACCCGGCATCCCATATGGTCCCCCAAGCTCCGCCAGGAGTAATTCCTGAGTGCAGAGCCAGAGACTAACCCCTGAGCATCGCCGGGTGTGATCCAAAAAGACAAAAAAAAAAAAAAAAAAAAAAAACAAAAAAAAACCTTCGATTGAAGATGATGTGGTCAATTTCATTGTGGAACTGACCACCAGGAGATTCCCATACCTAACGTTTCAATTCAGCCTTCTGGAACTGTGAGTTCCCATGAATGGTCTTGGTGGACATGATGAACTCAAATAGTCTCTCACCCTGTTCGTTCCATTCTAGGCAATGGGTCCCGATGTAGAGTTGTTCAGCCAATGTTCTCAGTCCTATCTTGGCATTAAAATCACTGACTATGATCTTGTAAAAGGTGTGATCTTTTTTATAGAACTCCTCTAGTTCCATGTAGAATTTCTCCAATTCTTCTTCCTTGTATGTGGATGTTGGTGCGTAAACAACGAAGAAAAATATTGAGAAATTGCTGGCAGTGGGCCACATCTCTTCAAGTGTAATCGTTCTATCCGGTTTGCTAGACATTCAAATGAATCAGTGTTCACGGCCATGTTCATGTGGACAAGGACACTGACGCCTCTTTCGTTGCAAGTTCCTAGGAACAGTTCTTCTCCGGTGTCAAAAACTGCGTGATGCGATTGACGCCTCCTCGTCTCAGCCAGACCAATGATGTCATACTTGATCTTTTGTGCTTGCACCATCAGTTCCTCCATATATGCTTCTGATGCCAGCATACGTGCATTTAAAGTACAGACAGTCATTATAGTCCTTTGTTTTGGCAACCTAGTGTGGCCCTGAAATTTTATCAGGCACTCCTTGTTCAACCTTCTCAGTGCTGCCCTATTAAGGGCTCTTCAGGGTTGGGAATATAAACATTTTTGTTACTGCTTTTGGCATATCGAATATGCATCGGACAGCTGGCCAGGCTCTGCCATGCGGGCGGTATATTCTCAGTAGCTAGCTGGGCTCTCTGAGAGGGGTGGGTAGAATATTCCTGGTAATTTGAAGATAACGGGAAGAGCTGGTATCTGCTCTGCATGGTGTATCTGTGTCCGATTCCAAACAGGATCGGACCGTCTCCATGAAAAAATTCTACTTCATGCAATGGGGAGAAAAGGCTGTAAAGTTTAAAAGAGAACTCCCAGAATGACCACCAACTGGGAACTCTTTGGCACATTTGCGGCAACATGGAAAGATACCATCATTGACGACATCGATGAAGAATACAACCGACTGGTTCAGCACCTCCATGATTGTGCGAAGAATGCCGAAAGACACAAAAGGACGCCTGTCTTCAAAAACTCTCAAGCTCATTCGCCAACATCGCAAGGAGCAAGCCTCAGGTGACCAAATGCTAATGTCCAAGCTCACAAAGCAGTGCAGAGAAGCGATAAAGGAAGACCTCAAGGAGTGAAGAGCAGAAATACTAGAACATGCAGCAGAAGCTGGGAAAAGCATTCGCAATGCCCGCCTGTCTGTCGCCAACTATAAAACCAAGATGACTGCCCCCCCAAAGTCCTGATGGATCTATCACATCTTCCAGATAGGTAATGGAGATTATCCATGACTTCTACTCAGATCTCTTTGATAGCCACGTCCACCTGCCCACATACCAAATTCCGCAGGATGGATATGTCATTCCCAACGTTCTCCCTTCTGAAATCGGACATGCCATTTCGTCGGTAAAGAAGGGAACAGCACCAGGCCCAGACAAAGTCAGACCCGAACACCTGAATAATCAGCCATCAGTACTCATCAATACACTGGCTCGGCTCTTCACACGCTACCTGTCTGAATGCAAGGTGCCCTTCCAATGGAAAACCAGCAGGTCAGTTCTACAGTTCAAGAAGGGAGACATTCACGACATTGGCAACTATCGCCCCATCTGCCTGTTGTGCATCATCTACAAGCTGTTCACTCGAGTCACCTGAACAGGATTGGCAGAACATTAGATGAAGGACAACCATGCGAGCAAGCTGGCTTCTGAAAAGGATGCAGCAAAATCAACCATATCCACATGGTTACCAAGCTCATTGAGGTTTGTAGGGAGTTAAAGATGCCGCTCTCTCACGGTCATTGATTTAAAGCCTTTGACTCTGTTGAGATTGAAGCGGTCTCGAAGCCCTAGCCAAACAGGACGTTCAAACCCAATACATCCCTCCGTGAGCTGTATTATGGCCACCACCAGGATCTCACCATTCTACAAGGAAGTGATATTAATGTGAAAAGAGGGGCTCGGGGGGGCGGAGGCGATAGCACAGCGGGTAGGGCATTTGCCTTGCACGCGGCCGACCTGGGTTCGTCTACAAGGAAGTGATATTAATGTGAAAAAGAAGGGGGCTCAGGGGGCGGCGGGCGATAGCACAGCGGGTAGGGCGTTTGCCTTGCCGTGGCCGACCTGGGTTCGATTCTCGGCATCCCATATGGTCCCCAAAGCACCACCAGGAGTAATTCCTGAGTGAAGGACCAGGAGTAACCCCTGAGCAATGCCGGGTGTTATTAAAAAAAAAAAAAAAAAAATTTAAAAAGAGGGGTTCAGCACGGTGATACCATTTCACCAAAACTCTTCAGTGCCACCCTCGAGAACATCATGCGACAATTAGAATAGGAAGGAATGGGATTGAAGATAGATGGTCGGCAAGTACACCACCTCCGCTTTCCTGATGACTCCAAACATTGTTCCAATAACACCAAACATTGGCCAAACAGCACAAATGCTAGCTGACTTCGACCGAGAATGTGGAAAGATAGGTCTACAGCTCAATCTCAACAAAACTATGTTCATGAGAAATGAACTAGTTCCAGAGGCCCCATTCACTCTCAATGGAACAAACCTTTGAATGCAGCAGTTATGTGTACCTAGGTTGAGAAGTCAACACGATGAACGACCTAAAGCCTGAGCTGCACAAGAAAAAAAGAGCGGCATGGAATGCCTTCAAGAGTATCGGACAAATAGCTAAAGGGACAAAGAACCTCCGACTCCAGGGCACATCTCTTCAACTCCACCGTTCTCCCTGCATTAATATAAACCTCAGAGACCTGGGCCCTACGAAAGCAGGATGAGAACGCTATCTGGGTCTCCCAAAGAGGAATCAAAAGAGACCATGCTTGGAATATCACGCCTCACTCAATTGAGAGAAGGAATCCAGGGCTCCGAACTCCGTCGACATTCCAGAGTCAGGGACGCTGTCTCGTTTGCCAAGGCATCGAAAATCAGATGGGCTGGACTTGTAATGCGATTTGGAGATGACCACTGGACTAGAGCCATTACTGACTGGATCCCATGGGACGTCAAAAGATCACTTGGCTGCCTACTTACAAGATGGTCAGACTTCTTCAAGACCCTGAACGAACGGTTTGAGGCTCTTCGTATTCCTGAAGCAATCAGATGCCAATAGGCTACACTGGCACGTGATAGGGTCAAATGGAAATGTTACTGGCACCCGCTCGAGCAAATCGATGAATAACGGGATGTCAGGTGATCAATTGATCAAGTCACAATTTCCATTGGTACTGTATCATTGAAGATACCTTTGAGGTCCAGATCTTGGGAGTGTTCTCTCTGTGTGTTTCTCATTGTATTTTATGTCGTGGTGTTTCCAAGTTTCTTCAGAAGTTGTAGTCTGGTTTACTTCTAGGGAATTTCAAAAAAGATCCAATTTTTGTTTGTTTGGTTTTGGTTCACACCCAGAAATGCTCAGGTGTTACTTGGGATGCCTTGGATTGAACCTGGTCAAACTGGGGTGGCCACTAGGTTGCAAGAGCTTTCAGAGACTGAAATATGCAAGTCTGTCATCTGAATTCCTGAGCAATTTCTTCCAATAAGCATCCTGGGTGCACTTAATAACTTGTGTGTTGAGTACCTCTATAAAGTGGGCACGTAACTTACTACTGAGATGCCCAAGGGAACCCTTTGGGAAGTGCATATGACCGTTTCTTTTTTTCTCCTGTTTTTGTTTTTTGGGTCACACCCAACCGAGGTCAGGGTTTCCTCCTGGCTCTGCACTTAGGTATTAGTCCTGGCAGTGCTCAGGAGACCATATGGGATGTGGTGGATCTAACCCAGGTCACCACATGCAAGGCAAACATCCTACCTGCTGGACTATAGCTCCGCTCCCTGTAGAGGAATTTTTGACAGTGTTCCATCACCGATCCCACCTGCAGTGAGTGGGTACTTTAATCTACCAGTATTAGAGTCCCTCTCCTACTCCCTTTCCCCATCCCAGCCTGTCATCTTGACAGGCTTTTAAGTTCAGTTATTAAAGTTTTGGTCTTGTGATTTCAGTGTTTGGCTATTTAGTGCTCTTTCATCAGCACCACTGCTGTACATGAATCCCTTGACCTCTAACCCTGTTACTTCTTTTTCCCTTTCACATCACTCTTTCCTTCTATGTATCCTCAGGAGCCACAAGTGATCTAAGCCTCCCCCTTTAAACTATTGCATCTCCTAATCCAGTTTCTCTATAAAACTGATTTCATCTGTGTTTGTCCTTCACCCAGTTTCTTCATAGAACATGGTATCCTCCACTTCCATCCAAGGTTGTAGCAAATTACAGAATTTCATCACTCATACAGTTGTGTACCTTTCCATTGTGTGTGTGTGTGTGTGTGTGTGTATATATATATATATATATCTTGCATCTTGCTTCAGTGATCTGTTGCTGGTCATCTGGGTTGATTCCAAATCTTACCTCTTGTACTCAGTGCTTGATGAATAAGGTGGACATGTGTCCTTTTGAATGAAAGGGGGTTTTGTGGCCTGGGGGTAGATACCCAAAAAGTGCAATTGCTGGGTCATGTGGTAGCTCAATTTTAAGGGGGTTTATTTGTTTCTGGTTCACACTCAGCAATGCTCAGGGGTTACTCCTGGCTTTGCATTCAGGAATTCCTCCTGGCGGTGCTTGGGGAATCATATAGGATGCTGGGGATCGAACCTGGGTCGGCTGTGTTCAAGGCAAACGCTCTACCCTCTGTGTTTTTGCTCTGGCCGTGGTTTTTGGATTTTTTTGATGCTGATATTTGTTTGTACTTTATATGTCCCGGATATCAACCTTTTATCTGATGTGTTGACCACAAGTATTTTCTCCTATTCAGAGATATATTGTTGAGTCTTAGCTTGAGTTTCTTTTGCCATGCAGAAGCTTTAGTTTTCATACTCCAGTTTGTTTACATTTGATTCTGTCACCGTTGCCAATGGCCTTGTATCAATTGAGGACACCTCTGAGATCCAGACCTTGGAGTGTTCTGCGTGTATGTTCCTCAATGTATTTTATGTTTGTGGTGTTTTTTAGAATTTCTTCAGCCGGTGTAGGCTAGTTAGCTCTCTTTTGCTTAGAGGAAATTTGATTCAAGCCCTAGTGTTGGATGACAGGTTTAGCTAGTTTGGGAGCTTTGCTGTTTTGCCCACTCACAGCTTAATCTGCTTAAGACAAGGTTCATTCTAATGAGATCCCATTAAAAATTAAAAAGAATTGATAGCATGCAGGCCTGGGATGCACCTGGGGAAGCTGGAACTCCGCTTTGCCCCAGCTAAGCTGACCATGGGGCTCCCAGGAGGACAGATGGGTTTTGGGAGTGGCCCCATCACCTCCGGGGGGTCCCAGAAGTAGCCGGATGAGACTCGCCCACCACACTAGCCACCACCTTCGCTGTCCGGATGCGGGATACTACCTCACGGCCAGATTAACAGAGCAAAACCAGTTCGAGCCCAGGTAGGCAGCTCCCAGAAGCGGGAATCGCTGGGAATTAGTCAGATGGAGTCAGGGGGTCGGCCATTTCCCCCCTCCATTTTGTCGAGCCTGGTGGTCCCCCCCCCCCCAGGAGCTGCCCTGGGGCGACCAGCCATAGCATGCGGGCCTCAGACTCGCCTGGGGAAGCTGGAACTCTGCTTTCTCCTGGCTAAGCTGACCATGGGGCTCCCTGGGAGGACAGATGGGCTTTGGGAGTGGGCCCATCACCTCCAGGGGGTCCCGGAAGCAGCCGGATGAGACTCACCCACCACACTAGCCACCACCTTCGCTGTCCGGATGCTGGGATACTACCTCACGACCAGATTAACAGAGCAAAACCAGTTCGAGCCCAGTGGCCTCGAACCAGCGGCTGCGCGGTCCATCAAAATAGTGGAAACATCAATGTCCTTTAATGCACTGCATTCCACGATGTGCAGGAAAGTTTGGCGGGAGGGAGAGATAGAGAGGAGTGAGAGAAGACATACAGAACCCGCCAAGTAGTTGAGGTGTGGGAGGGGGGGGGGAGGTGGGGACATTGGTGATGGGAGAGGGGTTTGGGTGGAGGGATGGGTGTTGGAACACTGTGGAACCAGAACTCTGCATGAGCATCTTGCAATTGTATGTCTAAAATGGTGTAATAAAATTTGGGGGAAAAGAATTATACAAAACCCAGTAAAGAGTTGAAATTTTTTTTTAATTATTTTTCACTTTTGAATCATACCCTGTAATGCTCAGGGCTTACTCCTGGCCCTGCACTCAAGAATTACTCCTGGGGGTGCTCAGGGGACTACATGGGAAGCAGGAAACTGAACCTGAGCGTGCCATGGGCAAGGGAAACATCCTTCCTATTGTGGTATAGCTCTGGGCCCAGGAGACAATGTTCTTAAGATCTTTCAGGATCCAGGAACTTTCTATGCCAGTAAGGAACTACAGGCTGCAGCTTGCAGGATTCCTACCTCTACTGGTTTCCAGCATCTGCTCAAAATTGATGGGAGGAATTCTTTCATTTCTGTCTGCAGAACACTAAGATATGGGGTCATGCATACAGCAGACACACGAGAAATGATGTAGATTCTTGACCATGAGAGAAATTTGTACTGGTGAAAACAGAAGTAGTTTCTATAGTCTTGATATTCGGAGTCATCAGTTAATGCTTCCATAAATTCTTTATGATCACAGAATTTATGTGAAATCTCTTTTGTTTGGTGAAGCATGAGTTCCGTGTGAATGTCTTCCTGCTCTTTAATGTCATACTGTTTCCTCTCCTGTGTGAATTTTCTTATGTACATTGCAGCAAGACTTCAATGGGAAAGCTTTTGTACATTCTTTACATTCGTAAGATTTCTCTTCTCTATGAATTGTCTTACGTGGAGCAAGGTATGACTTCTTTGAGAAAGTTTTCCTACATTCTTTACATTCAAACATCTCTCCAGTTTTATTTCTCTCATGGATATTGAGATATGATTTACAATATTAAGTTTTCCTGCATACTTTAAATTCATCAGGTGTCTTCTTGTGCATTCACATAATTCAATTAGGCGACATCTCCATGAGAGATTCTTTACACTCATGGAGTTTCTCTCCTGTGTGAACTCTCATATGTTCAATGAGGGATGATTTTAGTGGATAAGCTTTCCTACATTTTTACACTCATAGGATTTCTCTTTTGTGTGAATTCTCATATGTTTAGTGAGGGCTGCCTGTCGGGGCTCCGCCGGGGTCCCCAACAGTGCCGGGAAGCGAGTTCCCTTCTACCTCCAAAGCCGGCGAGGAATGGATGAAAACTCAGGAATCCGATGCAGTTTTAAAAGGCTTTACTTATCACAGGTTCAGGCATACAAATCAGCAAAAGGAAAAGCCCGGTGCTTAGGATTCCAGGCT
>JAJIBD010006307.1:0-24111 GCA_021461705.1 Cryptotis parvus | reverse complement strand
ATGGGGCACTGATGGAGGGACAGTTGCTGGAACACTGCATGACTGAGACCCAATTATGAACATCTTTGTAATTCTATATCTCACAGTGACATAACAACAACAACAATAATAATAAAATAATTTAAAAGCAGCCACAAGAAGGAAACTAAGAGATAGGAACCAAATGTGGCATTTTGGGTGGGCCCTTAGAGAAAATAAAGGGTCTCAGGATAGTCAAGTCAGGCCCTTAAAACAGAAAAAGGCCTTTGGCCTTTATGCTCAGTCAGACAGATGCTCAGGGCACAGCATGAAGACTCAAATAGGAAGCAGCTAATTTCCTTGGGGCCTTGTAAACCCTAACTATCACCACTCTTCCCCTCTTCCTCAAAAGCATTTATTAAATCATAGAATTATTAAACAAGGCAGGTGGGAAATTGAAGGATTGAACTGAGCTCTTTCAAAAGCCAGAAAAATGACTCACTAAATGTAGACTTCATTTGGAGACAAAGTGGATGTCTCTAGTCAAGCCAGATGCACTGCTAAACCTGTTGGGGAATGGTAGGGTAATGCCCTTTTCTGCCTCTTTCAATGACAAATAATGGTGAACTCAGAGCTGATGTGTTGAGATCCTAGAATCAGTTTCCCAACAAGGGTTAGAGAACCATCACACTAATAAGGGATAAAGAGCGTATTTTTGAAATATCAAAATAAGAATTTTAAGTAATTAAGCAGTAGAGTACTTGTCTTTCATGTATAAGGTCCTGAATTCAATTCCTGAGATCATTAAAAAAATTAATATTGTAAGTAGAAAGACATTTATAGCATATTGATCAAACTATAAACTCCCTGAGGTAGGAAACTCTATTTTTTATATTTTTATAAAATAGAGAAAACTCTATTTTTTAATTGTAAGAGTAAGTCCATGGGGCCAGAGCAATAGTCCAGTGGGTAGGGCATTTGCCTTGCTTGCGGCTGACCCGGGGCTTGATCCCCGGCATCCCATATAGTCCACCACAGGGTACCAGGAGTGGTTCCTGAGCACAGAACCAGGAGTAGCCCCTGAGCATCGCTGGGTGTGACCCAAAAAAGCAAAAAAAGAAAAAAAGAAAAGAATAAGTCCATGATCCCTAGAACCCCATATTGCGCCCCCTGCCCACCAGGAGTGATCTCTTGGCACAGAGCCAGGATAAATGTGAGCATTATCAGATGTGGCCCCCAAAACAAACAAACAAACAAACAAACACAAAAAGAGTTCAGGGCCTGAGTCTAGAGCCTGGCACATAGTGGATGCTTCATAAATCATAGCTAGATTTAAACTGAAGGCAAGATCTGAGTCTTGTACAATTTTGTATTCCCTTCAGTGCTGAACACTGAATGAATGAATAAATGAATGACAAGACTTTAATGAATGAGAAATGTTAAGTTTGGGGCTGGAGTGATAGTCTAGCGGGTGGCGCTTGCCTTGCATGCAGCTGACCGGGTTCAATCCCGGCATCCCATATGGTCCCCTGAGCACTGCCAGGAGTAATTCCTGAGTGCAGAGCCATGAGTAACCCCTGAGCATTGTCAGGTGTGACCCAAAAAAGAAAAAAAAAGAGAAATGCTAAGTTTTAGGTTTGCTTTCAAGAAAAGCATATAGCTTTGCAAATAGTGGTCACCAGCTGCATTAGTCCTATAAAGAGAGTAAGTCTGTTTTTTGAAGCTTGAAGTCAGGTTTTGATTTTCCTTTCTAGTTATAAAAGTCAGCCTCTTCCAATAGATGTCCAATAATGTCTTGGCCATTTTGAAAAATCTGTTTTTCACTGCCCCCTCCCCTTCAACTGTGATTTTTGTTGGATCTTCCAATAACTTGCTGCAACTGCTGTCACAACACCTTGCATTTTGATGTTAAAATGATTATTTTTTTCCCTTAAATCTCATGAATCAACTTCTACTTTCAGAAGTTTCCTCACTTCTCTCAGCCTTCATATGGTTAAAAGAGTTGGGATTTGGCTCTAGATTAGGTTTTGGATTAGCAAAATATTGTGGCCAGTTAAATCTTCTACTCAGAACTTTTATGCTTTCTCTATATCTGCAATAAGAGAGTTTCACTTTTTGGGGGCAGAGGGCAGGAGGGGGCTCGCGCTTGGCAATATTTAGGAGCTAGTACCAGCTTTATCCTCTGGGGTTGTGCCCAGTGGCACTCAGACAACCTGCAGAGCTGGGGCAGAATCCGGCCTCTGCATGTTGAGCACACCTGCTAGCTTCTCGGCTGTCTCCCTGGCCTCTAGCACTTGTTTACATCATTCATGTGTTCCATGGGGTAGCAATTTCATTTCTCCCAAGAAATTTTCATTTGTATCCCTAACTTGGCTGTTTGGCTCAAGAAGTCCAACTTTTGACCTGTCTCCGTTTTTAACATAGCTTCTTCACTAGGCTTAATTATGTCTGGTCTTTGATTGAAAGCAAGTTTTGTGTGACTCTTCCTTTTCACTTCAATACTTAGATGTCATTGTAGAGTTACTAATTGCTCTATTTTGAGATTGCTGTCTCAGGATATAGAGAGCCCAAGGAGGACAGAGAAGAGGCAATAGCAGGATAGTGCTGCAGAGTGAAAACACAAATATTTTGGGGGTTAAATTATCAATCTTTGGGGCCTGAAAAATAGTACCTGGTTTAAGACACTTGTTTTACTTTCAGACAACCCTAATTGGATTCTCAGCCCCACTCAGGGACCCTGGAGCACCAGAAGTGCTCTCTGAGCTCAGTCAGGTGTAAGCCCTGAACACTACTGGGTGTGGCCCAAAATCAAATAAACAGATAAATAAACTCTTTATCACACATGGGTAAAATGCGTTGTAGCCTCAAACTTTTGGTAGTAATAATTAAATATATTTATGTATAATTTTAAAAATAATAAGTCATTTGGGGGAGGAAACATCCAATGGTGTTCAGGGCTTATTCCTGGCTTATACAGAATAAAGCTCAAGGATCACTCCTGATGGTGCTTAGAGATCAAACCTGGGTAGACCATATACCAGACAAGCACCTTGGCCCCTGGCCCCAATAATAATATTATTACCAACTGCTACTTAAAATGTACTTTAACAAATATCTGGAAAATACTGAATAGTGTAGGTATTCTCATTATTTTCTGATCTACCAGACAAAACTTGATGCATCATATTTTAATTTACATTTCACAGGTATATTAGGGTAACAACAGATTTTTTGGTTGCTACCAGTTAATGGGAGAACATACACAAATCCACACACACCCATTTCTGAACATCTAGGCTCAGTAGGTCACTGGTATCAATTATTTCAGCAGTAAAGGTGATCACAAAAGGAAAAAGTGGGTATTTAGATAGTTTTCCTGGGTCCCTAGATCTTACCAAGGGCATACTATGCCTAAACAATGAGTGAAGATAGTTGTGGAAATATAACCTTGCTGTTCTCAGTAGTGTGGTCATCATTATACACACATACTGTATTTCTGAAAAAAGATTTACCAAACTTGCATTCTTGAAATAAACATAACAAGAATAGATCTCCCTGAGTCATAGCACTATGCCTTTCCAACTTTTTGGAAAGTCCCTTTGCTAGAAGACCATCTCTTGCATTTAAATACTCTTAACTGGATGGTTCTGAAACGGTGCCTGGTCTGAAAACCACAACTAAAATTTATTTCCCATCTGTTTGTACATTCAACAGTGATTTATTTTTGGGGTGGAAGGAACTGTAAATACGGGGGGGCCCCACAGCTGGTCACAGTACTCAGGGAGGATCCAGTTCTATACTCAACGGTTATTCCTGGTAGTGCTTGTGGGATCATATGCAATGGCAGGAATCAAAGTCAGGTCGCCATAAGCAAGGCAAGTGTCTTAACCCCCTGTACTATCTCTGTGGCCAATTTGTATTTCATCTTTTTTAAACTTTATTTAAACCCCCCTGGTTTACAAAGTTATTCATAATACAGTTGTTATGGTCATCCAATATTCCAACACCAATCCTACCACCGGACTGACCTTTCCTCCATGATTGTCCCCATTTTCCTAACTCTCCACCACCCCCACTCCCACCCCAAGCCTGCCCCCTTAGTGGGAACAAAATAATTCATTTTGTATTGTTAGTACAACTAATGGAATTATCAAAAATGGCTAATGGAACTATCAAAAATACTTCAGTAAAATAAAATTTGTGAAAACTTATAGCTCACCATGGATTAAATCCTTGTCTGAGGGTTTACTGAGTTGTTTGTTGCTAGTTGAGTTTCTGTGGTATTGTTTTTATTTACTTCCCTTACTTGGCTTCTGTTACTTTCCCATCTAATTTGGTGTGCTTCTACTGGGAGTTCCCAGAAACTCAGGATCTGTAGAACTGGGCTGATGACTTAACATGATAGTGGTTGTGGATTGTGGGTGTGACTGCTAGGGCTTCCAGAAGTATGAGGTGGGGTGGGGTTGGTAGGGAAGCTGCCCACTCCTACTCTGAGAAGGCTCCAGAGTTCTCAGCCTGAAAACTGGTACCTCTGGAATTTTTGTCAGTTTGGAGTCTCTGCAGAAATTAGCCATGAAGCAGTGGAGTTGGGATATTGGCATGAGGTGTGGGTGCCACTTCTGGGGCTTCAGCAGTGCAGAACTCAGTCTGCCCCTGCCTGCTGCCAAGGGTGTCCCAGAGTTTTCAGCCAGAACAGTTTCCCCGTGAATTTTAGGGGCTTGGCTTGTGTCTCCTTAAAGCGTTAGTCTTGATTTTGTCAAGCTGGGTGAGTTTACATGGTGGCAGCTATGGCATGTCCCAGTGTACATTTCTTGTATGTTGACCAGTCCCCATACAGTGCTTATTCTTTCCTTGTTTCTAAAAAACATTGTTTTTACTGGGAATAAACATTGTTTTACTGGGAATAAACATTGTTTTTACTGGTCAGGGAATAAACATTGTTTTTCTGGTTTTGGTATATTGAATACCCATCGGACAGCTCTGCCATGCAGCTGCTACCGGAAGAGCTGGTAGCAGCTCTGCCTGGGGCATCTGCGTCTGTGGTTCAAGCATTTCTGGGCTTGAAATAGTTTCCTCTGTAGGGTGGGTCTCTGACAAGCCAGGCTTGAGATTGGCTGGAGTCTCTTGGGTGGAGCTCTGACAAGCTGTGGAATCCAGATGATGAAAAATGCTGCCAGCACAGTGTGGAGGTGCCTCTGGGTTCTTCTGGGGATCTATTGGGATGGTGGGCTTGGGCGGAAGTTGCTCTCTGTCCCAGACCCCTCATGGTCAGTGGAGTACAGGAAGTGCAACAGGGAGATGTGGTAGCTCTTCCCTAACTGAATAATTTGTGCTTTGTATTTATTTATAAAACCTTTTATTGTGACTATTATCCCTTTGCATATTATAATTATGGTAATTGGCTGCTTTACATTGTCTTTGTTACGGGTTATATTTTTTAATTTGGGGCTTTTGTTTGGGAAACATATTTGGCAGGGCTTGGGAAAACGGGGGAAACTATTTGGTGCTAAGGATCAAACAGAGCTTTATTTCTACACGCAAAACCATGAGCTCCTACACTTTTTGAGTCATCTGCCTACCCAGTTTTAACATTTTGTTGTTGCTGTTTGTTTTGTTTTTGTTTGGGGCCACATCCAATGATACTGAGGAGTAATTCCTGAGTATCATTGAACTCTGCACTTGAGAATTATTCTCTTTTAAAATATTTTATTATACCACCTTGAGATACATAATTACAAAGATGTTCATAAAATGTGCATATTTGGGTTTTGGTCATACAGTGTTCCAGCACCCATCCCTCCATCAGTGCCCATTTCCCACCACCAATGTCCCTGATTCCCTCCCCCTCCCCTAGCCTGCCTCTATGGCAGGTTCTTTATTTCTTTTGAAAATTATTCTTTTTTTTTTTTTTTTTTTGCTTTTTTGGGTCACACCCGGCAATGCTCAGGGGTTACTCCTGGCTCTGCACTCAGGAATCACTCCTGGCGGTGCTCAGGGGACCATATGGGATGCCGGGGATCGAACCTGGGCCGGCACAGGCTGGCCACGTGCAAGGCAAACGCCCTACCCGCTGGGCTATCGCTCCAGCCCCTGAAAATTATTCTTGACTATGCTGGGGACCATATGAGATGCCAAGAACACAACCTGGGTTGGCCGCATACAAGGCAAGTGCCCTGCCCACTGTACTATCTCTCTAGCCCCAATTTTAATATTTTTATTCCACTATAGTTGTATATATTTTCGTTTATGATGTTAAATTCTGTGTCTTGCTTAGGAAGATCACTCATTCCTAACCAATGACTGTAGCAATATTTTCCTGACTATTCATCTGGCAGTTTTAACATTTTTAGTACTGTGTGTTTTTATATGTTTAGGTTATCCAGAAATCTACCTAGAAAATTTTATCTTTACTGGGGTAAAGGGTTTGGGCAATACCCAGCAGTGCTCAGGGGCAAATCTGTGCTCAAAAATAACCCTTGGTGGTGTTCAGGGGACCAGATGTGGTGCCTAGAATTCAAACCAGGGTCACAGTCACAGCCACACCCAAGAGTTTTCAGTTTTGTTGCTCCTATAAGTGAGAATTTTTTTCATTATTCCATTTTAATGAGTGCTTATTATATAGACTATATTCTTAGTGTCAATACTTAATATTTACATACTTAAGATTCAACTTAATCTAGAGTCTTAGCCGAGTAGGGCCTTGACTCTTGGGTGGAAGGGAAGATCCTCTCACACTGGTCAGCAGGCCTGCTGTGTAGCTATTAAATTGTGTATCTTGACCTTCCTTTCCTTATCTGTTAAATGGGAACTTGGACCAAATGTTCTTTCCAGTTCCTTCCTGCATTAATAATGTTAAAGTTTTAAATAACTTCTTTCTAGCCAAAAAGCAGTTTAATTTCAAGAGGGAGAAAACAATCCTGTTGTCCTAGTTGCTAAAAGGGCATTGAGCTTCTTTACATTTGAAAATGATACGGAAGGGGCAGAAGATTAGCACCCCTACTTCTGGATTCAATCCCTGGGTTATTTTTAGCTAGATCTACCACCCTGGGCTTGGGAACAGGACACTGCAATGACCAGTCCTTCAACATTTCACTGCTGGCTTTCAGTGAAATAATCTGCTTTGTTTTTTTTTCCCAAAGAAATTGAAAGGGGACGTTGCAGTGGTCTACTCCTGTCAAGGAAAATAAGTTTTGGGTTTGTGTTTTAGCTGCAGGTGCCAGATTTGGTGATGCGTGTGGTGCCAGAGATGCAACCCCAAATTCACGCATGCAAATCAAGCACTCCAACTCTCAAGCCATCACATCCCTGCCCAAGGTAAGAACATTTTGCTCAAATGGTGCTTACTATGAGTGGGCCCTGACTTTGGTCCCTGGCACAGCACGTCCCTTTGCCCCAGTACCGTAGAATGTGCCACCCATAATATTTTTTTTCTTTGGGGGGCATAAAATAGTTTTATTCAGGAACTATGAAAGGCATGAGAGAAAAGAGGGAATCCCATAAAGAAAAAATTATACAGCACAAGTTAGGATGTGGGTAATTCCAAAATAGAACGTCCCACCACATTTCTTTTCTTTCTCTATTCTAGTAAGCTAGCATAGTCTGTCAGCCTGTGCTGGGCACTGTGCACCCATGACCAAGGATTCATCACCATGTGACCCCATGTATCTATCTATTTGTATCTATCTCAGACCAAGCGACTAAGTTTGTGGTGGGGTTGAAACACAGACACTCAAGTGTCAGAAGACCTACAGTTCCTGTCAAGCTTTTAAATTAACTTTGGTTTGTACCTACATTGTTGTCATTTAAAAATCATGCAGCAGAGTTGATATAATTTGTATGTCAGAAAACAGTCAATTAAAATTTGAGATCATCTAAAAGAGATGTGGTCATTGGAGATAAATACTATCTAAAAAACTCAAAGCAGAAAAAAAAGACTAATGAGAGTAGTGTAATACAACTTCAACTATCTGTATAAACCAGAGGACTTGCTAATTAGCATAGCAAATGATAAATATTAGCTTTCACTTGTATTCAAACTTGTGTTCGGAGTGGGCACAGTAACTGAATATAGGTAGGCACATCTATTTTACACAAACAGTTCAGTACTGATGCCAAGATGATGTGAACCAAAGACTCAGTCTAGTCCTATTTAAGTCACCTAGCAAGCGATTCTAGTGCCTGATTCTACCTACAAGTATGGTCTAATTCTGCCAAGCTCTAGAAACAGGTGTAATAATTGGTATAATTTATGGGATTTTTTGGTTTGGGAGTACACTGAGTTGTGGTCAGAAGTTACCCTGGCACAGAGTTCAGGGTTGCTCCCCAATGGTGCTTAATATTTACTGTAATTTGACTTTTTAGGGGCTCAGAGGACACACCCAAAACTTGCTCTGGGCTTAGTTTTGACTCTGTGCTCCGGTCTCATCCCTGCAGTGCTCTGGGGAGCATGTATGGTGGGGGATCAAAGAGGGTCAGCTGCATGTAACCAAGAGTCTTAACCTCTGTCCAATCCCAGTCACTAATTTTGAAGCAGCAATGAGAATGCACACTATTACAAGATAAAACCAACTACAGTAAAATAAAAATGTCTATGATGATGAAAAAAGTTTCTGATAATGAAAAATCACAAACTTCTTCCTCTGCTCCTGCAGTTTATTGCCTGTGGCATCTTTGAAGAAAATGCTACATTTCATTTTGAAGTTAGTAAAAATAAAAATTTATTTTCCATTCATAACATCTCTAGGTTCTATTATTCCCCGACCTCTGCAGTTGGAATCGTGCATGGATCAGAAAGAAACGGTCTGTGCCTCACCTAGAGAAAGGCGGAAAGCAAAGAATCAGTCCGGCACCTGTCAAAGACTTTCCAGCACACCCAGTTTTTTCTCAGGAGAGTCCCAACACAGATGGCAGCCATGGCAGCCGTGGGGCTTTACTCCACCGCCCACAGAAGGTTTCTCTTGCAGCTACTCGGTCACCACATTTGCTTAATTAAATGGGCCTTTACTTGGGTTTTCGGGACTAAATAGCCATCTGCCCTACAGCTGTATCCAAATCTTGCCTCTTACAAAACTTGATGCTCTCCTACTGCCGCTTTAAAGTCAGGGTTTATTTGCCATCTGTGTCTTCTGTTCTCTTCACAAACACTTCAAGATTTTCGGCCCTAAACTCAGCCCCAGCTCACACATCCTGTGTCCCCAGCATTCTGGAACTCCTGGGCCCTGGGGTGCAGGTGCAAGATTCTGAGAGGCTCCTTTCTGGACTGTGGCACTGAGCACCCTGCCCCCATTTCAGCAGACATCTCGGCAAGGGGGCTGCCCCTCATGGGCACTCCCCGCCAGGGAGCTGGAGCAGGAGAGAGGGCATAAGAGGGGCAACGCCTGCAGGTGGTTTCCTCCTGGGCCCCATGTCCTCTGCTGCAACCAGGTCCACAGAGTGCTCAGCACTAGGCATTCAGGGCATGTCCTGGACAGCTTAGTCAGAGGAACATCAGAATCCCATCTCCATGTTAGCCCCACTGGGCTGGTCGCAAGTTGCTGGTAGGAGAAAACTGTGCAGAGGCTTAAGAGAGACTTGCTGAGGAACTGGGAGGGGTCCCTGTCTTTCCCGCACCCTGTAGCTCCTCACCTAGCATGGTGGGGAGTAGCAGCAGCAGGACAAGGGGGTACAGGCCTGCCCACGTCCAGGCCCTGTAATCTCTGCACAGGCCGCTGAGAGAGACATTTGGCATTCCTAGGATGAGTTCTATCATTGGTTCTTCTTAACCAAAGGTGACATGGAAAGAGAAGGGGAATTATGGGGGACGAAGGTGGGTCACGGGGATTCATCTGCGTCTCATCCATGCCAGGCTCTACAACTGCATTACATTCCTGGCCCAAGAGAAGGAAGTTTTTTGCAAGTCCTTCCTAGCTTGGGAGCTGACTCAACAGGCTGGAGCACATGCTTTGCTCAATCACTGGTCCTGAATGGCCAACGGGGAGCACTGCAAGGACCGAACCCTGATCTTACCAACCAGGAGTAGCCGCCAGCACGAGCAGGTGTGAATGTGGTCCCAAAACAAAACAAACAACCGCAGAAAAAGGACCCCTTGTCTTTGACTGACTTGATCCCCTGATTTTCTACTTTCTTGAAAGCGGTCCTGTCTGGGGTGCCAAATGTGGCCACTCTAGTTATTACCCTAAGAGAAGCTTTTAAAGTGTTAGCTCCCCACCCCCAGGTTACAGACAAAGAGAAGTCCCAATTTACCTCTCTTGAAACAAACGGTGCCATCTATAGAAGCTCATTTGTTTCCCTCCCTGCAGCTGGCTGGGCTAGCAGCTGGGAGTAGGTGACTTTTTTAAAAAACTATTCCTTTATATCCAGGAAATGACCCATTCTTTACAGTTAAAGTGCATATTAGGGGCTGTCCCAACAACCAGCTAACTCTGGTGCATTTCCTGCTTTTTCTGTCATTAGAATACCAGAAGAATTGTTTCATTGAGGCACTCCCTATACAGGACTAGGGGAAAAAAGAAATAAGTCGGGTTATTTCCAGCTGCTCCACCCCCAAAGCTGTCTTGCTTTTGCCCTATTACCATTTGTGCCAACCTAGAGTGGCTTGAAAATGAGGCTAGGGCCATAGTATGCAGTCTCAAACGCTGCTGGGGAACCTGGAACTCTGATTTCCCCAGGCTCAGCTGACCATGGGGCTCCCAGGAGGACAGATGGGTTTTGGGAGTGGCCCCATCACCTCTGGGGGATCCCAGAAGCAGTCGGATGAGACTTCGCCCACCACACTAGCCGCCACCTTCACTGCGGATGCTGGGATACTACTTTATTACCAGATTAACAGAACAAAACCAGTTCGAGCCCAGGTTGCACAGCTGCTTGCAGCCGCGCGGGTCCATCAAAGTAGTGGAAACAGTTATGTCGTTTAATGCACTGCATTCTACAATGTTCAGGAAAGTTTGGCGGGAGGGAGAGATAGAGAGGAGAGAAAAGACATACAGAACCCGCCAAGTAGTTCAAGTGTGGGAGGGGGAGGGAGGTGGGGACATTGGTGATGGGAGATGGATTCGGGTGGAGGAATGGGTGTTGGAACACTGTAGAACCAAAACTCTACATGAGCATCTTGCAATTGTATGTCTAAAAGTGGTGTAATAAAATTTGGGGGGGGGTGAGGCTAGGATGAACAGCGGGCTCTGGGAGAGCTGCCCATCCTAATTCCACTGCCCCACCCCCCACCCCCACCGCGCCACACTAACACCCTCTCCAGCACCCTCTGTCCCAGCCCCCCAGTAAAGCCACCCAGAGTCTAGTCAGTCACAAGAGCTGGGACTGTCTACCTGCCCTGTGGTAGGATGGAGGCCACATGAGCCTTTAGGCAAGGATAATGATAATGGCAATACCAGACTGCAAGGTCTGCAGAGAAGAAAACACTATAAATGGTGAAGAACAGACCTTAAACAGACCTACTCAGATGTTAGCCATCAGAATGTCAGACTAGAGGATATTTTTGGAATTTTCCTGAGGAAATGTGAGCAACTACAGTGGCACAGATAAGACTCCTGGAGAAGGAGCTCAATAAAATCATGGTGGGCTTTTGTTTCGTGTCTTCCAAGGATATCCCTGAGGAATCTCAGTCCTGGACACACAAAGACTACACATATTGGTCAGGAAATAGTTTTAGGATAACTAAGAAAGCTAACGATTGAAAATCCAGGGAGGAAGCACAGAGCTCTGGAGTGCACGCTTGGCATGGATGAGACTCCGAGTCCTGTCCCCGGCACTTCTGCACCTCCCCCTTCTGTCAGCAGCGCTGTATGTGACCCTGTTCACACACACCCTCTCGCTCCCCTCACTACCTTACCCAAGTCTGAGTCCATAGACTTCCCGGCACACACTGGTGCTTGCTATACCACCAACTTGGGGCTCCCTGGTGCTCCAAGAACGACTGAGAAGAAGTAAAATACCTAAACCAATCCCACAGATGATCTGAGCTGACAGCATTACCCATAATCCTTATGGTTGTGGTTGCCCAAAGAAACCAACCAGTTTCAGTCTGACCAAATTCTGCACTCTTTCTCTCCCATCTTACCCTTTTTGTCCGCTTTACCCATGCCCCAGTGAAGCAATGATGGGCACATCGGTCCAGAAAGTGTTAACCTCAGGCTGTCATCCAGGTTATTATTTAACTAGAGCCTAGATTCATATTTACTGGCACATAACTCTTTGCTTTGACAATTGTGTCCAAGTGTTTTAACGGCTGGCTGGCCCTGTTGGAATTTTTGACCATGTTTTGAAAAGTGACTTTGGTGGTAATTGGCAAAGCACAGGGGCTGGTGACGGGGCAGCATGACAGAGTGGAGTTTAGCAGCTGATTTACTTTCTGTAACTTCCTGCTGCTGCACGTGGTGCTGTTGTGTGTCCACAGATAACTTATAAGCCCAGAAAATTGGTTCATAGATATGCATGGGTGTGGTGTGGGGGTTTCTAAATAACTTTCTTGAAATGAAGCTAATACCAAAGCATTGTATTCTAAATTTAAATCTAGTCAGCTTCTCTGGGCAGGGATCTTTGCTGCCTTTATCTTGTCTTTCCCTCAAATACCTGAGATAAGGACAGGTAAAACTCTTACTCAGAAACCTTTGTTTAGTGAACCTCCTGGGACCAGCCCAGGAGGGAGTTTATTCAACTCACTGGCGTCTACCAGTCTGCAACCAGAGTGTCTAAAACTGTGCTTCCTTGTTCTCCTTCTTTCTAAAAAAACGGCTTCTTGGCCAAGAATATGACTCTAAGGGCAGAGTGGAGCACATGCTTTGCATGCAGAATCCCTGGGTTTGATCCCTAATACTTCATGGTCTACTGAGCACCCCTGATACCTCAGACCCAAGTTAAGAGATAAACTTGGGTTTACTGCTCCATCCCTGACCCCAAGTACCTGGTTTTTGTGACTCCACTGGCAAGATGGGTATTTGAAGATATAAATCTACTTACCTCTTTCTACCTACGAACTGGTTGCCAATGACTCTGTTTCAAAACCTGTTTCCCCATTGATTGACCATCAAGCAACAGTGGAAGAGGACCTTTGTGCTGAGAACAGAAATAGTTTGTGCTTTCCAATGACTTCTATTGGGAAGAGTTTAGATATAATGCTTTATTTCAGACATTCCTGAAGGTGTCTACCAGGTTGTTTTAGACAAATCCTATTGGGAGTGTGCATAGCACGGAGACACCCAAAGGAGACAAGCAGAGGCTATTTCCATGTAGGGTTTACTGGGACACAGTGAATTACCTGCTTCAGGCAGAGACTCAAAGACAGGAGTGGGAAAGTTCAAGGTGAGAAACAGAGACATTTTAGGTGCTCTAAGGTTGGCAGCTATTGGCAGAGGGAAGCTGGGAAAGAGTTAAACAAGAGCAGTGCACCTGTTGCAGGTGGACCCCAGAGGTGACTTATGTGAGCCCGAAAGGGGAGAGAGATGGTCGCTTTCTCCCCAGCTGCCTCTGCCACCCGGGGCCTGCTGGGCAGGCTAAGGACTGATAAAGTCTGCAATGAGCCCCTGCACGGTGTGGGCCTGAGCCCCACCAGCCCCACAAGGTGGCCGTCAAGCCACACCTGATGTCCGCTTGATCTCTAGGCGTGGGAGTTGATCCCCACCACCGAGGTTTTTCGGGAAGCCACAGATTCAGGCTGGAGCGAGGACTTGCTCTTTGCAGGAAAGGAAAGTCAGTCCTAGGCCTTACCCAGGGCTGCCTTAGGGTTCTTGTCTTCCTCACAGAAAAAGAATTTTCAGGAGTCGATGAGCAGTGAAGCTTTACAGACTTTATTAAGGAGGTTTTAGGAGACCGAGAGGAGAGAGAAAGAGAGAGAGAGAGAGAGAGAGAGAGAGAGTATACATCTCAAGAGGGGAAGATGCAGGCAACACACGTGCTTAGGCACCACATGTGCTCGGCCACTTGGGCTCAGGCAGCATGTGTGTCCATGCAGCATGTGTGCGCTGTCCTTTGGTCAAGACGGCTTTTATAGATTTCTCCCCAAGTTACTCCCATATGGGGCTTTAACCTCGGTTACTATGGCCGCGTTGCCAAGGGCAGTAGACTTTGGGAGTGGTCTTCTTTGACTGGAATGCTTTGGAGTTTTCTGTGAGCTGGGTCCTGGGCGGGAAGACTGATTCATCTCCCTCAGGAGATTTAGTTAGCTAAAGCTATTAGAAGGGCCTGTGGCCTAGGGCTTCACACATTCCCCCTGGCCTTCCCTTCCCTCAGGATCTGTTGTTGATAGTGGCCTTATGGAGTCTGGTTCCTGAGTGACAACAGGTGTGACTCTGGATCGCTGAAGGACCAGTTTTATTTCTTCTTTAGGAATTTGTATTGCCATGTGGTGCCCCCTGTCTGCCTGCCTACAACACACCCATGTGCCTGGTTCATGGACGGCATATTAGACTTTCTTTGCTTTGCCCTGAGATGGAAGTCGAAGCAAATTTTAAGGAAGTTGGAGATTGTGGATTATTGTTTATAGAGTTTGTAGTTGGGCAGCTTGCTACAGAGGATATGGGTCACAGTTCTATTTGTATATTCATTTTCTAAATTTAGTTTAGCTTTTTGGGGCCACACCCATTAGTGCTCAGGGGCCACTCCCAGCTCCACGCTTGGGCATCCCCAGCAATTCTAGAGAACCATGGGATCAGTGTCAGGGATGGAAATCAGGCCTTTCACAGACAAAGCTGTGCTCAGCCTATTGAGCTACCTAAAACCCCTAGTTCAGTTTTTTAAATATGAGGTAGCTGTTGTTCATTTGTGTTGTTAGTGTCTCCAGAAAGATCAATGTTATGAATCCTAGTTAGTTTGGATCAGCTAATTTCATGTAGAGATAGAAAAAATGCCGGGAAATAGTTTCTTTTCCACAGGGCCTTTGCACAAAGCACTGGGATTTTCATACTCCTGAATCCCAACAAATGAATGCTCTTTCTCTTACTTACAGCTCTCTAGGCATCTCCCCGTTTCTGTCTTGGGTCTCCCACCCTGCTCTCAGACCTCCTCTTCTCTAATTTTTCTCTTCTCTGCCCCTACCCTCTTGAGGAAAAACAGATTCTTATGCTAGCAATCCCCATCTTTCCTTCCCTCTCACTGCAGTTGCTCTTCCTTAACACGTCCAGTGCCTGGTTAAACTTTAAAATGACCATCATGCTTAGGGAGCGTGCAGATTATACTCAGTGCAACAAGGACCTTCACCTTCAGCGCCCTGCCTAAAGAACGGGAGGGAGTGGGTGTGGGTGTGGGCGTTGGCTTTTTCCAGTAACACAAGGTTGTTTGAAGATTAGAGATAGCAGTTAGAAAAACTCTCAGTACAGGCTTTAGAGGTTTTATCTAGTTTTATCAACAGAACCAAGGGTGCGGCTTGGATTTTCTGAGCTCCCAGCTTCATTAGCATGCTCAGGGGATTGTGGTCCGCTCTGCAGTCCCCTCCTCTTCGAGAGGCAGGCAGGTTCTGCTGGCTATTCTTAGAGACTACTGATTTCTCTCAGTGTCACTAATCACCCAATCATCCCCATCAGAACCCACTTTGCTTTTCCTGTTTCTCCTAGATGTCATTCTATCACTTTGATATTACTTTTCTATTGATTAGCTCCCAAGAAAATTAGGCTTTTGCACTTTATTTCATAATTCTTCCTCTTAAAAATATTGATCTGGGGCCGGAGCGATAGCCCAGTGGGTAGGGCGTTCGCCTTGCAGCCAGCCAGCCCATGCCGGCCCGGGTTCAATCCCTGGCATCCCATATGGTCCCCCGAGCACCATCAGGAGTAATTTCTGAGTGCAGAGCCAGGAGTAACCCCTGAGCGTCGCCAGGTGTGACCCAAAAAAGCAAAAAAAAAAAAAAAAAAGAAAGAAAGAAAAGAAAAAGAGAAAAGAAAAAAAGAAAAAATTGGTCTGCTATTTTGGACAGGAACTGAGTTGTTGAAAGTAGGTAAAGGGTTATACCGGATAACCTATCTATATTGTAAACCATAGGCCCAAAAGGAGAGAGAGAGAGAGAGAGACAGAGACAGAGACAGAGACAGAGACAGAGACAGAGACTGAGAGAGACAGAGAAAGTGAGAGAGTAAGAGTGACAGAGACAGAGACAGAGAGAGACAGAGACAGAGAGAGAGACAGAGAAAGTGAGAGAGTAAAAGAGACAGAGACAGAGGCAGGCAGGGTGAGATGTGGGAGAGGACAGAAGAATAACTGAGACATTGGTGGTGAGAAAAGTACACTAGTGAAGGGATGGGTTATGGAACATTGTATGATTGAAACCAGTCATGAACAACTTTGTAACTGTAATCCAATTAAATAAATAGTTAGATAAACAGACAAACAAGTAGATAAATAAATAATAAGTAAGCAAGTAAATAAATGGATGGATAGATAGATAGATAGATAGATAGATAGATAGATAGATAGATAGATAGATAGATAGATAGATAGATAGATAGATAGATAGATAGATAGATAGATAGATAGATAGATAGATAGATAGATGGTGTTGATACCCCCTCCAAAGGCAGGTCAAAGATTAAGGCTATTGCCCTGCAGCAACCACAACCCTGCTTCAAATCCCAGGGATCACTTTTGAGCACAGAACCAGGAGTTTTCTCTGAGCAAGAGCCAGATGTAGCCCTTGAGTATTGCCAGGTGTGTGCATTGGGGGGGGGGGAGGAGGAGTGGAAACAAAACAAAACATGCTGGGGCACAAATATGCCTGAGCTTGTCTGGAAGGTCAGCTGGGAGGCCTGAAAGGAACCTATGTATGATGGACAGAGGAGCTGCCAGCAAAGAGCAGTTTCTAAAAGAGAGAAACTGGCAGGCTTCGGCTACCATTGGGGTTAATGACCTTGACTTCTGGAGGCAGGAACAGCTCTGAGTAACAGCTGGCAAAGCCTCTCAGATTGTTCCCTCTCCAGAACCCCAAGCAGACCAGTCCAAAGGAGAGGATGGCAGCAGCAGTTTCAGTGCTATTGACTCCCGGTTGACATTGCTGGCTGGTTCAAGCAAGATGCAGTGCCATTAGCAGCCTAAATGGAGGGCCTGCATAACACTCTCGAAACCCAGCATCAGACAAGACCAAAAAGGCTGAGCTGATGTTAGTGCAAAAGGGACCACAGACAGGAGGAGTTGGCCACCAGAGAGTGGTTAACCTCATTCCCTGCGGGTTCACACTGTGTTGTCGTGAAATGAGTACCCAGGGAGGCCAGGGCTGGTCAAAGTCTGCACAAGCTCCTACCTGGCGCAGATATTACACAGATCTGCAGCCTCACCAACACAAGCATCTCGCTGCTGCGCCAGTTCCATCTGATCTGACTTTCCCTGAATGTGAAAACTGCTCTCTACCACCAGGATGTTCAGGGATTCTCAGGCTAAGATGAGATTGTGCCCTCTTAGAAAAATAAAATAAGTTCCAACCTCTATCCTGCTACTAGGTGTTTTTGGTCTCTATCACAGAAAGTAATTTCAGGAGTAGAATAGTTAAGTAGAAACATTTTGTGAAGGAGAAATCAAATGGAATCTATGAGAGAATGTGGGCTTCTCCAGAGAGAGACAGCCTCAAAAGTAAAAAGAATGAGATTTGTATGTCCAAAACAGAGATGCATGCCAGGACGGAGAGCCTAAGAATAAAGGGAGGAAATGCACATCCAAGTAGGGTGTGCATACTCCAAAATGGGTGCCTGGAGTTTTAAAAAAACAAAAAAAAATTGCTTTTTTAAAAAAATTAAAAGTTTTGGGGGCCGGAGATAGCCCAGTGGGTAGGGCATTTGCCTTGCACGCGGCCGGCCTGGGCCGCCCAGGGTTTGATTCCCAGCATCCCATATTGTCCCCGAGCACTGCCAGGAGTAATTCCTGAGTGCAGAGCCAGGAGAAACCCCTGAGCATTGCCGGGTGTGACCCAAAAAGCAAAAATAAATAAATAAATAAATAAATAAAAGTTTTATTTTGAAAACATAAGAAGGGAGGAAGAAATAGAGACAAACCTTCAAGAAGAAGGAAGTCTCCTTAGGAGAAAGAATAAAGAATAAAGTATAAGAAAGGGGGCCCAGAGCGATAGCACAGCAGGTAGGGCGTTTGCCTTGCATGCGGCTCACCGAGGTTTGAATCCCTGGTACCCCATATGGTCCTCCCCGAGCACCGCCAGGAGTAATTCCTGAGTGCAGAGTGAGGAGTAATCCCTGAGCATTGCCAGGTGTGACCCAAAAAGCAACAACAACAACAAAAAAAAGTAGAAGGAGTTATGCATGCCAGTTTGAGAGAGATGACCTCAGAATGGTGATATGTTACTTTTTGGGATTTTTGTTCATTTGAATCATGGGACCATACCTGAAGTGTTCAGAGGCTATGTGCTTCCAGCTGTGTGCTTGTGGTTTCTCCTGCAGTGCTGGGGCACTGTGCCATGCCAGGGAATATATCTGGATCTCCTACATACAAAAACTGTGCTGCAGCCCTTTGAGTCATTTTCCTGTTCTTCTGGAAGATGATTGATTATATAAGGGTCTTCTATGCTTTCTCATCTTGGGAGCTCTGTACAGATAAGAGTCCTTGCTAGGGTCTTGTCAAAGAAAAAGACCTTGGAGTTTGGTACTGTTCATTCTCACTGGCCTTGTTCCTGCTGAACTGTCTCTGGATGGGTTGTGACCTGTCATCTTAAGTCTTGAGCTGGGTAACTCCTTTTCATAACATTTCTTTGTTTTTGAAGGGTCAGGTTGCCCACCAGTACTCAAGGGCTATGTGGGCTGTTCCTGAAGATCTCAGGCAGGGCTGTGTGAGTCTGATGGTACCTGGCCCAATGGTAGAACTGATGGTACTGAGAATCAATATTGAGGTATTATCAACCTTGTGGTATTCAGGGCTCATCAACAAGTACTCGGTCAGTTGGGGAGTGGGGGAGATGGGGCCGTGCACAGGGGTGATGTGGGATGTCGGTGCCAGGGATCTCTCCAGGCTCAGATAATTAATTTCTTAACTCTCCCAGCATTTCTTGGTCTTATGATATGATGAAACTCATTGCCAAGGGCCCCATGCCTGACTAACTAGTTCAGAAGCCACAACTGACAAGGAGGAAACTAGCAGGGAATCCAAGAGAAGTGTGAGATTTTGTAAAGAAAACATGCTAATGAATGTGTCTGAGATATCACTAAAGACTCAAATGTTTGAGGGCAATGTTAAAAACGCTGCTGGGTTTCAAATTTTTTTCTGGTAGCAACAATGCCCTTAACAACTACAGTATATTCAGCACTTGACATGAAACATCCTATTTAATTTTGGGTTAGGGGAACCACACCCAGATATGATTAAGGGTTATTCCTGTGTGCACTCAGGAATGATCCCTGGTAATGTGCTCAAGAGTGACCCCTGACTCAGGGGACTATTCACAGTGCAGGGATTTAAGTGAGTAAGTTGCATGCAAGGTAAGTCTCTTGCCTCCTGTACTATCTCTTTGGCTCCACACAGTTCTTATAACAATCTAAGAGATGGCAATTTCTTTTATTTACCAGGGAGGAAGAAGAATTCAGTGAGAATAAATAATTTCTAAAGGATAACAGCTTGTGAAGTATCTATCCTTTGAGGGTGGGACGGACGGTGTTTTTGTTGTTTTGGGGAATAGAGGTAGAGATTGGGGTTATACTGGGGTCTGTGCTCAAGAGTTATTTCCAGTAGTGCTCAGAAGACCTTGTGGTGGCAGTGATTGAACTTGGGTCTTTTGCATGCCTTCAAGTTATCCCGCTGGCCCCAGCTTGGGGAGAGAACCCAAATATCTTTGATTCTAAAGTCAGTGTTCTCCCATTCTTATACCTGAGTGTCCAAAGAAGACTAGAATATCTTCATTCAACTAATATATGTTGCACTGGCAGGGCACTATCCAGATATTCACTATATATTATTAAAAAATTTGAAATTCCCCCTCAGGTTTAAAATCCAAAAAGTTATTAAAATGATACCTATAATGTTTTTAGGCTAGTCCGACATTAGACACTTGGGTTACTTAAAGAAACTCGAATAAGTCTAAGACTTGCAGTAACCTGGATTCCTAGTACATTCATTATTCAGCTAGGCTTGGGCCCAGCTGCCAACGTCTCCCCATCACTTTGTCTGCTACATAATCTGCTCCATTATGTTGATTTAGAAGAAAAAAGAGTCCACTTAACTTCTGTTCTCCAAAGAATACAAAGAACGTGTGCTGAGAGCAGTTAAGGACGGGAAATAGAACGTCTTACCCAAGGACAGAAACAGAGGACACAATGCTTTGATGATTGCTGATGCAAGAATATGTAGCATTTAGAAGCAGCATCAACTCATATAGCACAGACACAATCAAGTTTTAGTTCACATTCCTTGGAACAGATGGGATATCAAGATAGGCAGGTCAGGGCCGGAGCGATAGTCCAGTGGGTAGGGCGTTTGCCTTGCACGCAGCCGGCCCATGCCTGCCGGGTTCTATCCCCGGCATCCCATATGGTCCCCCGAGCACCACCGGAGTGATTCCTGAGCGCAAAGCCAGGAGAAACCCCTGAGCATTGCTGGGTGTGAACCCCCACCCAAAAAAAAAAAAAAAAAAAAAAAGCAAGCATGTAAAAAAAAAAGGATAGGCAGGTCATGAACATTGTGAATATATTTATACAATTTTTGCAATGGTAATATTGGCAAGTGGCACCTTGTGAGAATCAAACATAATACCATTGCTAGAAGCTTTCCATACCCAAATGAATAGGCATGGCCTACATAGGCTCATGACTTGATTTCTATTTTGACTAAATCAATGACAAGGTATTATCTATGACTGTTAACAGTGCACTATAGAGAAAACCTACTTGAATTTTAATCTCTTCTGACCACTTCCTTGAATAAGTAATTTAACTTCCTTGCTTCAAATTACCCATCATTAAAATGCTGGGGAATGCAGAGATAGTACAATAGGAGGATGATTGTCTTACACACAGCTGACCTGGGTTTGATCCCTTAGACTCCATATGGTCCCCCAAGAGCCATCAGGACTGGTCCTTGGACACAGAGCAAAAGAGTAAGCTCTGAGCACCTCTGGGTATGGCCCCAAAATAAAAATGAAAAGAAGATATAATAAGAGTTATCTTAAATATTATCTAAAGGATTCAAAAATTGAATATTAGCTACAACTAAGATTTTTTTTGGGATCATAGTACATAAAAAGACAAATGATATGGGTTTGTCAAATCCTGTTTTACTTTTCTTCTACAGAGCATAAAGAAGATGATTTTTTCCTTGATCACTTATGGTTGAGTTATAGCCAACTGACTGTGGGTAGAAGTAATAAAAGTCATCAAAGTCCATAACTTACAAACTTTCTGTTCTTTCAGTTTTCTTTGCCTTGTGGCAACAATCTTGGAACCACATGACAAGACTGTAACACTCCAAGATAGTTATCCACACTGGATGTATGAATCTTGAGCAAGAAATAAATGTTCTCTGAGATTTGAAGGCTTAGTATTACCCCCAGATTAATCTCAATCTTATCAATAACAACTTCTTACATCAATATCTTTTAAAAAGCCCTGAAATCTCTGAGGACAGAGACCATGTTGTTGTTGTTGTTGTTGTTGCTGTTGTTATCATTGTTGTTGGTGGTGGTGGTGTTTGAGCACATACTGATGGTTTTCTTTGTTTCCAACAAGAATTTATAAAGTCACATTAGTCACTTACTGGTGCTTCTTTATAACACCATGGGTCTTCCAATTTCAGAAAGGCTTGGGATTTTAAATGCCAAAGAACCAAATACCTGCTCAAGTCCTCAAGTTTAAAGGTTTCCATTTAGCTCCTTTGCTTTCTTTTTTTAATTTTATTTTATTGATCCTTTGCTTTCTTAAGAACCATGGATTCTTTTAATAATACTGATATCAACTTATATTTTTAATAAATGATAAAACATTTCCTCTTCCTTCTCAAGTTGGATCTCAACATAAAGTCTTGCCATTGTTTTTTCAGACACCATGTGTATTCAATGGTGTATAACCTGACACGGCAGTCTTTGTAAAGTATCAAGTTTGTTTCAATGTTTTCCTTTTCTAGAATTTCATTGTGTTTATCACTATCATTGCTTCTCAATAATGTGACACCTAATTTGGGGGACCTCATTTTTTTTTACTCTAGTAAGATTAAGGGCAAGGACTTTTTTTTATCCCACTTGGGGCTAGGGTAGTGCTGAACCTCAAGTAGATGACCCAGAAATATTTACTAAATTAAATTTTTAGGCAACATACTTACGTTAAGGTTTGCTATATTTTTTAACCTCTTGCCACCAAAACAGGTCTGTGGCCAAAGAACAGTGTTGGAAACACTATTTTGCTCTGATATGGATTAGGACTCAGATAATTTGCAACCCTGAAAGAGATCCAGACCCATCCACTTCAGACCCACAGCTGCACTGCTCGGCCTGCCTGATGTGGAAGCAACCCATGGAGCTGACCTCCTGGTAAGGGGCTCAGTCAGGCCCCTGTCCAAGTCCAACATTGCTCCAAGGGTTTACTCTCATGAGCGGGGAGAGACCACGCTGGCCGGACTCGGAGTGGAATTTTGGGCCCTGCCCTTTCCTCCACCTCCATGCCAGTTGCCCCAGAAGAGAGAGACCCACCCACAGCTCCCTTGGCGTGTGGCCGCTTGGCGGACACGCAATATTCTTAGAGAATGCTAATTTTAGGATAAAGTCCTTCCCAAGATCTTTCATATTTATACATTGTATACAGTTCTAGACAGGTTCTAACTGATACCAGCAAGCCTAGCAAGAAACCAGAGCAAACCACACATCATGCAGTCAGTCATTCTCAACATCCAGACTCCATAGTTCCTCAGAGCTCCATCCAAGAGAAAACCTGATCTTCCCCTTTAAGTTTCATCAGTAAATGCTAGAGATGAGAGCCTTCTACTGAGACTATACCACCTACATGGAAAAACCTGGCAAGCTACTCGTGTTTTATTTACTTGTTATGCCAAAAACTAGTAACAATTATGGACCTCAGTTCCATGACCTGAAGAATGGTTTCGGGCTCCTCCTGTCCCTAGAGCAAGCAGATGCCCTTGGGTTATACTTGCTTGTGACAGGACTCATGGAGATGTTACTAGTGCCAACTCGAGCAAACTGAAGAACAATGGGAAGACAGTGATACAGTGATGGATTAGGATACCTTCAAATTTTTTTAGGAAGAGATATTTTTTTTTTTTAATTTTTTTTATTATACCACCGTGAAACATACAATTACAAAGGTGTTCATAATTGGTTCTTGGTAATACAGTATTCCAGCACCCATCCCTCCACCAGTGCCCCATTTCCACCACCAATGTACCCCTCCCCTCCCGTCCCCCAGGCCGCCTTAATAGCAGGTACCCCAGTTTCCTCTCTCTCTCTCTCTCTCTCTCTCTCTCTGTCTCTGCATCTCTCTCCATCTTATTTTACACATTGTGGCTAGCCCTGCAGATATTTAGAGTTTATCACTTAAGTCTCTTTTGTGTATATTCAGTGATGAGTTTTAATCTGCCATTACCATTTCCCATATTTATTAAAACACTGGTATCTATTTATGTCCTATTAATGAATGCAGTCATTCTATATCTGTCCTTTTCCTTCTGACTAATTTCACTCAGCATGATAGACTCCATGTCCATCCATTTGCAGGTAAATTTCATAATTTCATCCTTTCTGATAGCCGCATAGTATTCCATAGTGTAGATGAACCACAGTTTCTTTAGCCAGTCCTCTGTTCTCGGGCATTTAGGTTGTTTCCAGATTCTAGCTATAGTGAATAGCGCAGAGATGAATAAGGAAGTACAGATAGTGTTTCTGCTATGTGTTTTTCGGTCTCTAGGGTATATTCCCAGGAGTGCTATTGCTGGATCAAATGGGAGCTCAATATCTAGCTTTTGGAGGAATGCCCATATTGTTTTCCAAAAGGGCTGGACCAGTCGGCACTCCCAACAGGCAGTGGATGAGAGTCCCTTTTTCCCCACATCCACGCCAGCACCGGTTGTTCTTGCTGTTTTGGATATGTGCCAGTCTCTGTGGTGTGAGATGGTACCTCATTGTTGTTTTGATTTGCATCTCCCTGATGATTAAAGATGAAGAGCACTTTTTCATATGCCTTTTGGCCATTCAAATTTCTTCTTTTTGGAAGCTTCTGTTCATTT
>JAJIBD010006306.1:0-71946 GCA_021461705.1 Cryptotis parvus | reverse complement strand
AAAGAGTTTAGCCCATGTGCCCAGTCCAAATTTATAAATATGATCTATAAAAACTGGTTGCAGCACAAACTAGAATTTCAGACCATTAAGGACAGTGAAAATAAGGAAAAAGACAATATAAGGATGAAAAACATGAAATGTTCCTTCTGTAATATCTATCCTCTAAATAGCCATGTGAATGGACCAGAGTCATTTATTATGGGAGTCAAACCTAATTAATATTCACAAACATGTCTATGTTTACATAACCATGGAATACACCTGAAATTTTTGTCATAGATTTTCCACACAAATATACACCAAAAAAGTCAGTCCATTCAGTTTTGCTGTTATTCTGGGTCATACTGGAAACAGAATCTAGGTCCTCACATAGCCAGTGCTCTCACATTCCATGTAGAATTAGCCAAAAAAAGCATTAAATGCAAGCACAGTATCAAAATATGAGGAAAGCAACTGATGTAAAACATAGAGCAAGAATAACATACCATAAACATTTACAGCAGAAAATAACCAAGCACAGTAGTGTTTCTCAAGCATGTGTCAGAATTACTGGGCGGGGACTTTATTAAAGCCCAATTTGTGACCTGCACTCTTAGCAGATCTAATGAGTCCAGAATTGGCTTTCCCAAGTTGTCCCAGGGAATGAGGTCCTGGAACCACTCTAAGACTGTTAAGATAACAAAAACCAAGGTCAAAAGTGAGACTCTCTTGCTGTTTTGGATGTGTGCCAGTCTCTGTGGTGTGAGATGGTACCTCATTGTTGTTTTGATTTGCATCTCCCTGATGATTAAAGATGAAGAACACTTTTTCATATGCCTTTTGGCCATTCGAATTTCTTCTTTTTGGAAGCTTCTGTTCATTTCTTCTCCCCATTTTTTGATGGGGTTGGCTGTTTTTTCTTGTGGAGTGCTACCAGTGCCTGATATATCCTGGATATTAACCCCCTTGTCAGATGGGTATTGGGTGAATATCCTTTCCCACTCTGTGGATTGTCTTTGTATCTTGGTCACCGTTTCTTTTGAGGTGCAGAAGGCGTGGATGTGGGGAAAAGGGACTCTGATCCACTGTTGGTGGGAGTGCCGACTGGTCCAGCCCTTTTGGAAAACAATATGGGCATTCCTCCGAAAACTAGATATTGAGCTCCCATTTGATCCAGCAATAGCACTCCTGGGAATATACCCAGAGACCGAAAAACACATAGCAGAAACACTATCTGTACTTCCTTATTCATCTCTGCACTATTCACTATAGCTAGAATCTGGAAACAACCTAAATGCCCGAGAACAGAGGACTGGCTAAAGAAACTGTGGTTCATCTACACTATGGAATACTATGCGGCTGTCAGAAAAGATGAAATTATGAAATTTACCTGCAAATGGAGGGACATGGAGACTATCATGCTGAGTGAAATTAGTCAGAAGGAAAAGGACAGATATAGAATGACTGCATTCATTAATACGACATAAATAGATACCAGTGTTTTACTAAATGTGGGAAATGGTAATGGCAGATTAAGACTCACCATTGAATATACACAAAGAGACTTAAGTGATAAACTCTAAATACCTGCAGGGCTAGCCACAATGTGTAAAATAAGAGGCAGAGAGATGCAGAGACAGAGAGAGAGCAGAGAGAGAAAGAGAGGAACTGGGGTACCTGCTATTAAGGCAGCATGGGGGTGGCAGGAGGGGGTGGGGTACATTGGTGGTGGAAATGGGGCACTGGTGGAGGGATGGGTGCTGGTATACTGTATTACCAAGAACCAATTATGATCACCTTTGTAATTGTATGTTTCACTGTGGTATAATAAAAAATTTTAAAAAAAGTGAGACTCTCATGCCCCCCAAAATAATTGCAGAGGGTTCTAAACCCCATCTGTAACTCAGTATTTCTTATGAGTAAATCGTCCACAGAAGAGATCATTCACATTTTATTATTTAAAAAAGTCTAGGATACAAAAACAGAATTAAATGAATCAATTTATGAATAACTTGCTTTGATATGGAAACAGAAGTATATGCTTGTATCACTTAGCAACAGAGATACAAAAGGATCAGCAAATTGAATCAGCAGTGTCTCATAACAGTGTCATTCCTGATTCCAGGAAAGCAAAGCCGCTGTTTCTAATGTGCTGCCAGTAATTTATGTCATTAAAAGCATATAAAGGAAAAAAATCATGTTTTCCTCAAGTGTTAATAAAAAGTTATTGAATCAAGAAGAAATAGAGAACTTTAATAGACCAATTACTAACTAGTAGGAGAGTGAATCAGTAATAAAACATCTCTCAGTGGAGAAAAGCCCACAACCAGAGGGGTTTACCAAGCATTAAAGAATTAGCTTTAAAATTCATCTGAAAAGCCAAAGAAGATGGTTATACCCATAAATATTTTTATAGGGGTCAATCAGAAAGCTAGGACCAATATTTCTGATAGAGATGTAAAGTTTCTCCATAATTAGGTTCTAGTAAACCTAATTCAACAGCACCTTACAAAGAGCATTCACTGTGGAGCATTAGAGGAGATGATTCAGCACACAGTAATCAATGTGATGAAACAGAAAAACATGATCATCTCAATAGATACAGAGAAAGCATCTGGCAAAATTCAACTACTATTCATGAAAAAAAAATTCAAATTAAGTTTAGCTATAATCAACAAAATCCTCTAAGGTCTAGGAAACCAAATTAATGTTAAAAAGTTCAGTAGAATTCATTAATATATAGAAAATGACCATTTAAAAAGAAACTGTCCTCATTTGTAATAGCATTGTAAAAAGTCAGATACTGATGAAAGAAATTTAGATGCACACATAAAATGTTAAGGGTATATATTTTTTTTGCTTTTTGGGTCACACCCTATGACACTCAGGGGTTACTCCTGGCTCTTGGCTCAGGAATTACTCCTGGCGGTGCTCAGGGGACCATATGGGATGCCAGGGATCGAACCCGGTTGGCCACGTGCAAGGCAAATCACCCTACCCGCTGTGCTATCGCTCCAGCCCCTGTTAAGGATTTTTTTTTTACCTTTTTTTATACCACCGTGAGACATGCAATTACAAAGGTGTTCATAATTGGTCCTTGGTAATACAGTATTCCAGCACCCATATCCCTCCACCAGTGCCCCGTTTCCACCACCAATGTATCCTACCCCCTCCCACCCACCCCCAGGCTGCCTCAATAGCAGGTACCCTCGTTTCCTCTCTGTCTCTCTCTCTCTCTGTGTCTCTGCATCTCTCTCCCTCTTCTTTTACACATTGTAGCTAGCCCTGCAGATATTTAGAGTTTATCACTTAAGTCTCTTTGTGTATATTCAGTGGTGAGTTTTAGTCTGCCATTACCATTTCCCACACTTAGAAAAACACTGGTATCTATTTATATCCTATTAATGAATGCAGTCATTCTATATCTGTTGTTAAGGATATTTTTAAGATGATTTTTTGATTCTAGCCATCTATATAGAGATTATCAAAGTTCTAGATTTGTCTTTTTTAAAGCAGAAATATAAAAAATAAATCCTAAAATGTGGACAGAACATCCACCCTCCAGCAATCTAAGGAGAGCAATACATAGTCAGCTGATATTGGTCAAAGGGAACCAAGAATATTCAGTGGCGAAAAGATCGTGTCTTCAATAAATGCTTCAGGGAAAAAACTGGATATTCACATACAAGTATCTTATACCAGTCACAAAAATGAACTTGATTCAAATATGAAACGGAAGTTATAAACTGCCAGGAGAAATCAGATATAAAAAAAAATCTCCTTGATAATGGATGTTTTTATATGACGCAAAGCCCAGACAAGAAAAAAAACAACAACACAAAAACCACAGGCAGGGAATGAGAGAAGAGACAGTGATATGGGAGAGAAGCTTCCAGGTCTGAGACAGGAGACTCAGGGGGCTCCTAGATACTCCATCTTATAGCATGCACCAAGCTGAAGAGAAGATCTCAGGAAATTCCATCACAAGTGCCCAAACACATTTTTCCTTTATTTCTTGTATCAATTGATGGGTGGTATTAACTCAATTTGTGCTTATTCTGTATTTTAGCTCTCTATACTATGCATACTGATGTGGAGCTGTATTCTAAGTCTTGGCAAATCTAGAGACATTCTAATATACTACAAGGAGCAGGAGCCTATTGTGATAGAGAAAGTGAAACTTAGCACGGCTCCAGATTCACTGGCCCTTTTGTTCCCCTAGGAGCATTCATACCTCGATGCAACGAGGAGGGATATTACAAAGCCACACAGTGCCATGGCAGCACTGGTCAGTGCTGGTGTGTGGACAAATACGGGAACGAGCTGGCCGGCTCCAGGAAGCAGGGTGCCGTGAGCTGTGGTGAGTCTAGGCCATCCACCATGTCCGAGCAGAGGAGGAGAATGTCTAGGGGGTGACTGTGATTTCCAAAAGAAAGCAGAAGAGAATACAGGGATAGCCAGGGCCAGTAAGGCTGAGACACGGTTTTCTGAGAGCAACCAAGGCTGCTTTCACTGTCTGCCAGGCCCAGAATTTGGGGGGGGGAAAGAATCAAAACCAGCTGTGACCCTCAGCCCCTGTGCCAGAAAGTCACATTGAGAAAGTAAATGGCATGGGGCAGGGCATGCACAGTTATTAGCAGAAACTAACCTCCCTTCTGCCTTCCCGTCCTGACTGTTGCAGAGGAGGAACAGGAAACCTCGGGAGATTTTGGCAGCGGCGGCTCTGTGGTCCTGCTGGATGACCTCGAGGACGAGCAAGAGCCCAAGGACAGACTGGGGAAGCTGAGGGTGCATACCCGGGCCGTGACGGAGGACGATGAGGGACGAGGATGATGACAAGAGGAGGATGAGGTGGGCTACATATGGTAGTGCCCACAGGGAGGAGGAACAGAGGTGGGCACCGAACTGCAAGTCCCTGCTTCCTACTCCCGCATCCGTGTCTAGGAACTCGGTGGTGCCGGGTCTCGCCTCCCCCAGGGCTCTCTGCCTCCGCAGGCCTGCACACGCTCTTGTTCTCACCGCCTTCTTGCTCTGTATGACAGGCATGTGGGAAGAAGAGGGTTGCGCTTTGCTTTCAGACAGGGGAATGGCTGGCCCCATTCAAGCCGCCTTCCATAAGGTTTTTTGCACCAAGCATGTGATTTCTGTGGGATTCTGACAATGCAGGGAGCCCCCTGCCCTCTAAACGTCCAAGCCCCGTCTTGACACGCCCCCTCCACACACCGGTGGTTATTACAGCATGGTTCCCGGCCTTACAGTGTCTAAGTGCTTCTCTTGTGTCCTGTAGATGTCGTGGAAAACACCACACTGTACCTTTCTCCTGCCACCCTGGCCCACCCCTTGGCATTTTATTTTTAAAAAGTTCTTTTTCATATCACTTGATCTGGCTTCCCACAAACAGCCTTAATTCAGTCCAGAGACCCCCTGGGGAAGTGATGCTTCAAAGCAGTGTGTGCCTACAGACACACCAGTTCACACCTCCAGGAAAAAGCATTTGGGAACTACTTAAAACTCATCTGAAACACAATTTACCAGTCTGGCAATCTCTCAAATAAGGCATTCATATCAGAACCCTCGCTTTGCACTAACTGTCGGCACTTTGAGCGTGCGGGCTGAGGCCTTCTCTTTCTTCCCCACTGGAGCTGCTGGGAGCTGCTTTGATTGGGATAAGCATCTGCCTGCATCACAGCCCTCACAGAAGCCATGTGACTCCTACTCGGCAGTGTCCCAAGCCATTCCTCTCTCTCATTCCAGCTCGCCCTCCCCACCATTGGCTGCAGCAGGCCCTGTCTCTTGCAGGCTTCCCCCCATCCAGACCTAATCAAGGGCTTTTGCTAGGGCATGTACACATCAGAGACAATGGAACCACAGTGGTCCTAAGAGGAGGAAAGTCCCCAGCTTACAAATGTTTTGCTCACACCCCGTTCTAGCCACAAATAATGATGGGGATCCACCTGGATCTTGCAAGAATCCGCAGGATGAGCCTAGAAAGAATAACACAGCAACAGCTCGTGGGACCCTGGCAGGGTGGGGGGGCCAGCCCAGCTTGCACCCAGCCCAGTATCAGCGATGCTAGGAAGAGAAATCCCTTCCTCACTGCCTTTCTTCTAAGGAGACACATCCACCCTTTTGTCCAAATCTAAGAGCATCACTAGCCCTATACTCTGGAGGACTTCTTTCAGGATCAGGCTGGCCCACACACAGCTACCAAAGAGCAGTTTTCAAAGTGGTCCTATTTGGTTCCAGTTTACTCAGCGCAGACCCCTGCTGAGATGCCAACACTGGTTTGCCTTCCTCACCCCCAGAGCTCTAGCCAGCCCACAGGAAGACTACAGAAACTCAGGCAAAAACAGATTTAGTCAAACCCAGATCCCAGGGCAGCTGACCAAATCCCTTCTCCAAACTGGCGGCATCTTCTGACCCACCTGCAACTAGCATTTTCCGATCCTGGCACTGACTGAACAGAGTGGCTGGGTGGTTAGAGTGAGTCTGAACTGGGGCTGGACGTGCCTGAGAGCACCCACCCCTGTGGACCAGGACCCTCGATGCGGGAGAGCACCAGCACCTCTGCCACCTGCCCTAGGCACAAAGTGATCATCTAAAACACAGGTGCTCAACTGCCCCCAGGTACAATAATGTATAAAAGAATGAGGGTTTTTTTCTCTTTCACTTTTAGACCATCAGAGAAAAACCATTGTTGCAATCTCCTCCTAGTTCACAGGAGTGCACCAGAGAACAAATTAAAATCGACAAATTGACTTCACTTAGAGAAACTTCTAGGAACAGTGAACCAATGATTTTAATTTGCCTAATTATCTTATGACAAGTGTCAAATTAAGATGACACTTGAAGATCCTAACATTACTTAATGACGGAGAAGAGTGCTCCGGAGTTAAATCCCAGTAAGGTAATAAGATGTTCGTTTCCAGAGATCTTCCAAGAAGATCTTTTTATTCATTAAAATATTAAATTAAAGGCCTCCGGAGACTGGAGCCCCAACCAGAGGAGCGACGCCATCACCACTGCTCAGGCTTCCCCTTGAGTAGCAGCAGGGAAATTTCTCACACAACTTTCGTCCTTCTGAAGGTCTCAGAGGAGACTTTTTATTTATCCTTATAGGTAGAAATTTTATTTTTTCCTTTTTTTTTTTAATTTGGCAGGATTTCTTTAAGAAAAACAAACCACTCTTACTGTGATAATCCAATCCCACATTGAGATAGGTCTTGAGTGGATCTATCACCAATTAACTCCTTTCTGGAAACTGTTGATGGAAAGTGTTATTCTGATTCCACAAATGCCCCTTTGACTTAGTACCATTTTGTTGGCATCCAACCTGAGTTTCTTTCTACATGTTTGCCTGCCATCTCAGTGTCTTTCTGTTTCTACCAATAATGTAGGGATGGGGGATACCTTAATACTCCATTTGAGGTTTTATATCTGCTCCCCCTTCCTTCCTCCCATTCCCATCCACCGGTGATGGCCACGACTGTCTGCCCAGGTCTGCCCCCGGATACATCCCATCTGTCATTTTCTTCTTCCTTTAGCCACACTGTACAATAACATCGAGAGGCCCTTTCTACAGTGGGTGGTTTTGGTCTTTTATACCTTTTTCTCAAAGTCACCGATGTCTGTCCCTGTTCTGTGTGCAGCATTGTAGCGAGAGCCGCTAACCCTGAGTGTCCGTTTGTTGTTCCTATTGTAGACGAAATAGTAAAGTAGCCAAACCTAGTGAATTCTGAATGCTTTTCCACGTAGACTTCTCTGGAATGTAAACATGACTTTTTGTTAATAGTAAATGCTTAACTGTAGTCCTGAGTAGGTGCATTTCTGTCTGTCTCAATAAATTTTAATTTGTCTGCAGTATCTGAATGCTTGTGAATTTGTCCGCTAGGAGAAAAACATGTTTTCTTACCAGGCCAGATCCAAACCAGAGAAAAGTCTGAGTATAGACAAAGGAGGTTACTGGGTGTAGTCCTGGGTCCTCTGTCGCTAGAGGCAGAACACCGCCTGCCTGTGCAGAAACCATGGCTTGAACCTACTTTCTGCTACTCTCTCCTCTTAGCCACCTCTGTGACTTGGTCCTTCCTGTCCCATTTCACTAGTGGCACCCCCTTTGCAGCCCTCAGCCTTTCTGATGTGGAATACTCCTTCCTTTCCTGGCCACTTACTCTCCACTTCTGAAAAGCTCTCCCCAGACAGCCTCTCCAGTTCTTTGCTCTCAGATTCACATACAAGATGCTTGTCAAACACCAGAGAGCATCCAAATTGGAACAGGAATGATTTTCCTTCCACCTTTATCCACATCCAGGCCAGTTCGGCTATGACTTAATTATACCCTAAGTGAGTAATTTCACCACCAACTGAGGTCGAAACTGTCTCATGAATAATTCTACTCCTTCACCCCATGGAGTGGATTTTACAGACGATTTACAGATTGACAGTTCAAGGAAAGGTGCTTCATAAATCCACAAAATAACTAATGTCAGGAGAACAATGGCCAACGTGAAGCCTCCAGGTAGTTGCGGTTATGGTAAAGAGTAGTTGGCATTTACCTACACGTTCCAAATCTCCCTCAAAGCAGAGCAGCTGCAGAGGTCCAAGCCCACATTTCTCCTCTGGGCGCAGCTTCATGGGTCCCTCTCAGGCCCTCTAAGGACCAGGACCAGAAGAACTGGATCCCCCAGCTTTGTCATGTCACACAAAGGTCACGAAAACCATGATACTTTCTCCTATTACAGATTCTTAGATTTGCTCTCTCAAATAGACTTCAGGAAGATTTCAGAAAGTATTCACTTAATACGCCCTCGGCACTGAGTAAGTAGGTTAGAGAATCATAGAGTAACATTTGTTGAATTGCCAAATGTTGCAATGGGCTGAGCTCCGTGTTCAGTTCAGGGCACAGAGAGTGACCTGGGGCCCAAGCTGGACCCCACAGCCTTCCTGCGAAAGGCAGACAGGTGATAACTGGCACAAGAGATGGCCACAGCTATGCCTACACCCACCTTTCTAGGGTCCTTTCATTCAACCTCTCTGGACATTCCTTTCAGGGTCAGAGTAAGCAGTTCTGTTGGAATTACCATTCCCCAACCTGTGCCCACTTCTCTTAACCTCACATGTGTTCTCTGGAGTCATATCAACACCACTGGTTCCAACTGGCTCCTCCACTCTGAGACACCCCCAAATCTTTGAATTCTGCTCCATTCTTAAATAGTCACCTGTCACGTGGGTAATTTTGTTCAGAGTGCCTAGTGACACTGCCATTCAAACCTTAAAGAAAGTCAAGATGATAGAAATGGCAAATTCTGTGTCTATGCCAACAGGGGTCTCACACAAATCCTAACCCATGCGAGCCTCCTCCAGGTGCAGCTTCTCGCAGCAAAGATGGAGGCATCTCCTCTCTCATAGAAACACACAGTGGACTCACTAAAAGGGAAGGCTGCAGAATTGGTGGCATAAAGCAGGGAATGATGAGGATGCAGAACACACATAACCTATACACATCCGAAACAAATGACAGCAACACTGTGAGCCCTGAGAAAAATGAACAGCGACAAACTGAATGGCAAACAGTGGGAAATGATTCATATGTAAGACAGGTAAGGAAATCATGCCAGCTTACCCAGAATTGAAGAAAACACAAGCTAACCAGGGATATGGCTCAGCAGTAGTGTCTACTTTGCATCTGTGAGGCCCCTGGTTGTTACCAGAACCATAATATAAGTAAACACAAAGTCATGGTATGACAGGTTTTGTTCAGGACAAAGTAAGTCAATCTGTGGCTGGAGCAATAGTACAGCAGGTAGGGCTCTCGGATGGCCCATGCACAACCCAGGTTCAATCCCCAGCATCCTATATGGTCACCCCCCCCCCCCCCCTAGCACTTCTAGGAGTAATTTCCTAAGTGCAAGAGGCAGACTACATGACAACTAACTAAATAACCCAAGCATTGCCGGGTGTGACTTTTTTTTAAAGTATTAATCATGTCAAATGCTGATTTGGGCATGAGAAACACACTTGATCAGAGAATAGTCCAAACATCCACAGGAAGGGGCCATTACAGCATGAACTACTGGGCCTGGGCGAGCAGCAGGTGGCGCTGTGGAGGATGGAGGATGTCCCTATGCACAGCCCATGTGCCCAGTCTGAACCTGCCAGGACATCTATACAAAGGCAGATCTCCACAGTACGTATTTCTTGGAATTTTTATGCAAAGTAGGCCTATAATTTTACTTAATAGGGTTTTCTTGGGATGGGGGTGTGGGGAGACTTCACTACTCCAGGAGGAAAGATTAATATATTTACATGAATTTACAGAGACATATTTAAAGTCTACCCGAACCTGAAACCCTGTATAATTTTTTTTTTCAAAATATGGGTCTTGAGACAACACAGGCAAGAGGTAAGATGCTTGCCTTTATGCAGAAGACCCCTATTCAAACCCCCACATGCAGGGATCATTCCTGTGCATGGGCTATACTGGCCTCTGCACAACAGTGAATGTCACCTGACCCCACCCCTCACAGAAAAGAAAAACTGAGGAAAAAACCCAGAAGTGCATGCTAACTTAGACTCAAATATCAGTGCCATAAGGATAGAGTGACATGCTGAGTCTGAGATGCGTGTTTGGGATCCGAACAGAAAGATTTCTCTGGGTCCCTTTGGAAATTTCTAGAAAAAATTACAGAGTGGAAGGAGCTGTGAACCAGAGAGAACAGGACTTAGATGTGCTGCTGATCAGTGGGGCCTCTTCCTCATCTTGATGCTTAATTGTCATGTTTCAAATAGTAATGCACTACAATGTCTCATGTAACAGAAATTCAGAAATAATTAGGGGTCAGAGAGAGCTCAATGGACTGAGTGTATGCTTCGCATGCGGGATGCTTCAATTGTATCCCAGACACTGAATCCCCCAAGCACTACCAGAAGCTACCCACAGAGCTAGGAACACAGAGCTAGGAGGGGCTCCCAACATCATGGGTGTATACCCAAAAATTTTAAATAGTTCTTCCAAGTTCCTCCTAAACTCCTTGGCCTCACGAATGGCACATCACATACCCCTTCCTACTCGCAGCTTCTTTCTCTCTCTGTCTCTCTCTTTTCTCTCTCTCTCCCTCCTCCTCCCTCTCCCTCTCCCTCCTTCCCCCTTTCCATCCCTCTGCCACAATCATCTCTCAAAACTGTTGGAGAAAATGGTTCACTAATGACTTTGCTTTATTCTGGCCCAGCTCTTGTCCACCCTGCCTGCTGTAGCCAGGGCTGTTTAACACAAACCTTGATCATAAAATCAAGAAGCACTTGTCACCAGTGTGCCTGCCCCCACCCCCAATTAATTTTCATGGTTTCTCATCACCTTCAGAACCAAACATGTTGGTTTGGGAAGCAGCAACTTTGCACCTCTCTGGCCCTGCCTATGGCCCTTTCAGCTACCGTGCCTGGGAAGACTAATGAATCAGCTCAAAATCCGTCTCTAGAAGCCTGTCTTTATTGTTCCCGCAGAACCATAACAACCTCTTCCTTTTCCCCTGGCCTCATGTGTGTATCTTCAACATGGTGCTTGTAACTGTCATGTACAATTTTCTCATCAAATAAGAGCCCCGTCAAAATTAGTGAAGTAGCACAATCTCAGATTCGGAAGCTCCTGGATCTCATTCTCCCAGATACATAAACAAACAGAACATATCATAAACTAGCTACAGTGCCCTGGGAGGAGCTCTATAGAGCAGCTGAAAGTCTGTAGCAACCAGCCACATACCCGACTGGCATCATTGCCTTAATTAAAACAGTTGGTAAGAAGTTTTATGGAATTCTGCTCAACCTATGTCACGCTTAACTAGTGCAGGAGAAATTTGAAGTGAAGGAAGTAGTGTCCTACATCCCCATTCCACCCCATGACGCAGAGGGCAGACCTCAGGTATTATTCTTGCCTGGCTGCTGTCTTGGTGGCTTAATGCAAATGTTTGGTGGGGGGCAAAGCTCATGGAACCTACAGTAACTACAATGTAGGTGTTTGGAACAAGAGACTATGGCAAAGACAGACAAAAAAGACATCCTAAGTGCGAAAACTAAGTTGAAGTTAGGTCTGGAGAGATAGTACTGGGGGGTAGGTGCGTGCCTTGCATATGGCCAAACCCAGTTCAGTTCCAAGTCAAGAACTGCCAGATGCAGCCCAAACACCAGTGGGTGTAACACATCGGGCCTAGAGCACTGATGTCACAATAAAATGGAAAACAAGTCATCTAGAAAATGAGAAGTGTACAAAGATATGAAACACTACTGAAATGAATTGTTTAACAAATTTTAACAGGCAAAGTGCCCAGTCTCTCCCTGCCCCCAAATAAAAGTGAAGCTGAATATAGGATGTCTCAGGTGACCAACTCTGAATAGCAGAAGGGAGGAAAAAGTGGGGTGGAGGGGTAAACAGAGCCTAAGAGACTAACAATACCATAAAGTGGGCCGGTACCTACTTTCATCTTTCTAGGATCAAAATCCTAGAGACAATGGGTAAATTATTTTTTAAAAAAAGCCAGAAACATCACGATTTTGAGGAAGAGTGCGATTTTACACAACTAAGAAGTTCAATGAACTCAAAATGAGAGAAATCTAAAGAGACACACACAGAGCACAGTTAAACCATCAGAGTCTTAAAAGCAAGAATTTCTTAAACTCAAAGAAAAGTGAGTCATCACAGACAAGGATTCTGTAGTAAATTGATGAGTGCACTTTCCAGCAGAAACCTGGGTACATAAGCAATGGAATTAAAGTTCTGAATGACAGACAATAGGAACCAACCATCCTCTACCAAAAAATTCTACCCCTGGTACAGACTGTTCATCTGAAAGGAGAGAGAACTTAAGACATTCTATCTAATATAGACAAAACATGAGGGAGCCAAGTACTCTAGAACTATCTTAAAATGGATGTCAAGTGGAGTCATTCAGATTTAAATGTTTATACTTCAGGGTGTGAGACAGTAACTCAGAAGCATACAAAGGTAAAATTCTCTAAGAAAGAGAACATTACCAAAGCAAACATTAAAAAACAAAATCATAATCATTTTGGTTTATACTCAATTTTTTTCGCTCTTTGAGTCACACCCTATGATGATGCTCAGGGGTTACTCCTGACTCTGAACTGAGGAATTACTCCTGGCAATGCTGGGTGACCATACAGGATACAGAGACTCAAACCCCTGGGTTGGCCAAATTCAAGACAAACATCCTACCTGCTGTACTATCACTCCGGCCCTAATTACTATTTTCTACAGAAAATTAAAAATCCCTTATAAAGATGTCAGTGAATGCACATTCTCTAAGGGTTTGTGACATGTATATGGGGGAAAGGATGTTGGTACTAGACTCTTAACAATTACAATTGGTGTGGCAACTAGGAGAGTACATGCTATCTGAATGGGGACCCAAATACACCGTTGAGAGATATTCATGAAGTGGTGGAACTAATCAGCAGTGGAGAAGATGGGCGACACAAAGGACAAGAATATCAAGTCTTTCTGTCACAATACTTCAAGTATAAATTGATGAAATTCTTTAGTCAAAAACTACAAGTTAGTACATGGACTTAAAACAGAAATTAGTCTCTCCCCTTCTGTGACCATGAATGAAAGGCAGGTTTTGCGGAGTACGGAAGGAAAGAGCAAGTATCAGGGAGATGGGGGCCAGAGCGATAGCACAGCGGGTAGGGCATTTGCCTTGCACACGGCTGACCCGGGTTCAATCCCTGGCATCCCATATGGTCCCCCAAGCACTGCCAGGAGTAATTCCTGAGCAAAAGCCAGGAGTAACAACCCCTGAGCATTGCTGGAGTGCGACCCAAAAGCAAAAAAAAAAAAAGAAGTATCAGGGAGAAACAATGGAGAAGATGCAGGATTATAAACTTTAAAATGAAAAAAAAACACATGTGTCAATAATAGAGTCACTTTAGATGGAAGGAAATTAGACGGAAAAGATGAAAAGCGTATACTGTGATAAAAACAAGAATAGAGAGTAGGAGTGGTTATACTGATATAAGAACAAAATTAACTTTCGGCCAAAAACTGTTTTGAGAGAAAAAGACTATCATTTTATCAGTAAGTAATGATAAAATGACTATGGCAAAGATGAAAGCTTCAGACATATACATGCTAAACATCACAGCTCAAAAATAGCAAAAGAAACACAGACTTGAAAGGGAAAACAAATGGCTCGTAAGTAATAATTAGATGTTAACAGCTTGCTTCCAATAATGGTCAGAGCTAGACAAAGTAGTGTGCTTAAGAAACATTATAAAGCAACTGGGCCAAATAGACATATTTCAAAAAATGAAAACAGACAAAAGACAAAATATAGGGATTACGAAAATAAAAAATCTTAAGAGGAAAACATGATGAAAGCTTCATGACATGTGATTTGGCAATGATTTCATGGATCTGACACCCAAAAGAACAGAAAACAAAATAATAAATGCACTGGAATTTATCAAAGTTTCAAATGTTCTTGCATTCACGGATACTATTAGCCATGTTAGAAGGCAACCCTAAGGTGGGAAAATATTTTAAATCAGATGTATGATAATATCATGTATAAAGAACAACTATAATTCAGCAATACAAATAAATGAAAAGAAGAAAGGGACTAAAATATCTTTTCAAAGGCAATATACAAAAGTCCAGTAAGCACAAGGTACTCTGCATCAGTATTTATTAGGAAATAGCACATCACAACCATGACATACCAACTCATGCCCTTAGGAATGCTATAATTGAAAAGTGTTGGAGACACTGAACATGGGATAAGGAGCTTGCTTTGTGCATGGCTGACCCTGGGTTTGATCCCCTGGCACCACATATGGTCTGCTGAGCACTGCTAGGAGTATCCCTGTTACAGAGTCAATTTTTAAGTCCTGAACACTGCTGGGTGTGCCCCAAAAAAATCACATAAAAACAAAATCAAGGGACTGGAGTGATAGTATAGCGGTAGGGTATTTGCCTTACATGTGGCCAACCCAGATTCGATCCCCGGCATCCCCATATGGTCTACTGAGAACAACCAGGAATAATTTTTGAGTGCAGATCCAGGAGTAATCCCTGATCATTTTCAGGTGTGACCCACACAGACAGACAGACAGACAGACACACACACACACACACACACAAGAAGTGTTGAAACTATTACTAAGGATGTGGAGAAATTAGAACTAATATACCCTGCTGGTGGGAATGTGAAATACCGCAGCTTCTACACAGATGCTACATTTCAATACCTCAAAACATTACACAATACACATATATGCATATACATATATATGCATGATACATATACATATTTATATGCATATACATATACATATATATATCATATGATATATATATATCATACTGATATATATATATATATATATATCAGTATGATGGTCCATTATCAGGATTTTTGTGTGTGGGGTGGGAGAAATCACAAAAGCCATGCACAGAATCATTCCTGGTAATTGTCAGTTCAGTGAGAGGGTCTCTGTGGTTCAGGGATGATGCAGGCCATACCCAATGTGGTCAGGGCACCATGTGCTGTAATATAGACTGGGGCCAGCAAACTATGTGCCTTAACTCCTCTACTATTTCTCCATCCTGTTGAGCTATCATTTTAATGGTAGGTTTGAATAATCAGATGAAAGCCAATGTATTAAATTAGTACTATAAATGACATGTACAATAGCTTTATACCTATCTGTGATAATATTATCATTCTGTTTTGCTACTAAAAGCTCTATATAACTTTAATACTTGGAATGAAGTTTTGTTTTTGGGTCACACCCAGTGGGCGCTTAGGAGACAAATGTAAGAGATCAAACCCAGGGCTTCTTAAAGTATGTCCTCTAGCTCTACTTTGAGCCATCTACTTTTTTCCCTGACTCCCCGTCACAGAAGATCTTACATATTGACTATTCCAAAGTGCTCAGAAGAGCTACATTAGTCAGATCATTCATCAGATGTATATTCCATTCAGATACTCTCAGTTGCAAGATTGAGATCATTGGGGCTAGTTTGTCTACATCGAAACTTCAAGGTTTAGCTAAATTGATAGCTGTAAGAGAAAAGGGGTTTGGGGTTATACTTGGTAGTGTTTAGAGAGGCTACTCCCCATTTAGCAATCTCTGATCTCTAAAGGTGATTTTTTACTTTATTTTTTAATTGTTATTTTGGGTCATACCTGGTGATGCTCAGGGGTTACTCCTGACTCTTCACTCAGGAATTACTCCTGGCAGTGCTCGAGGGACCATATGGGATCTGGGGATCAAACCCGGATCGGTTGCATGCAAGGCAAACACCCTACCCGCTGGGCTACCACTCTGGCCCCTAAAGGTGATTTTTTAATATTGGATTAGTATACTTTTTTAGTATAGGATTAGTATACTTTTTTTTAGTATACCACCTACATGGCAGAGTATGGCCAGCTACCCGTGTTATGCCAAAAACTAGTAACAATTATGGACCTCAATCCCATGACCTGAAGAATGGTTTGAGGCTCTTCCTGTCCCTGGAGCAAGCAGATGCCCTTGAGCTACACTTGCTTGTGACAGGACATATGGAGATGTTACTGGTGCTCACTTGAGCAAATCGATGAACAACGGGAAGACAGTGATACAGTGATATATCTATATCTATCTATCTATCTATCTATCTATCTATCTATCTATCTATCTATCTATCTATCTATCTATCTATCTATCTATCTATCTATCTATCTATCTATCTATCTACGGGTAATGTGTGTATATATATATATATATATATATATATATATATATATATATATATATATATATATATATATATAAATTGAGGAGACTGGTACAAGCAGCCACACTCCGTATAGCACTGTCTGTAACAGCCAAATGATGGGAAGGATCCTAATGCCTTTGTGTGGAAGGAATGTGGGGATTCTGATCTACAGGGCAGACAGACCTTGAAAACAGCCCGCTGAAAGCAAAAACCAAATACAAAGGAACAGATGTTATAGGATCCACTCTGGTAAGGTTTCAAAACACTGGCCCAGAGAGGAGGCGGACTGCAGGGAGCTGGGAAGCTGAGTGGGGAGGTAGGTGTGAGCAGGGTTTTGGTTTAGGATGATGAAATACTGTTCTGGACATGAGCAGTGGTGATGAGCAAACTTCCATGAGTAACTAAAACTTATGTCTACTGAACTGCACAGTTAGCAAGGACTGAACAGCAACTTGTGTTTTATGTATATTTTAACTCAGTTCAGAAGAAAGCAGTAGCTATCCTCTATCCTGTGCTGTCACCCTGTTGTATCCAACACAGTTTCTGGTTAAGATCTGGTCAATGAATATTGAGTATGAGCAAATGTTAATTGGGACCAAAAAAAGGTGAGCAGTTAATTCTGCCTGGAAATATAGCTTTTTAATAAGGGGCTTCATAGAAAGACTTCCATTGGATCAATATCCTTACACAGATTGATTTTTCTTTTTTTAAAAAAAATAGCTTTTATATTGAGGTATAATTTACTTAGTATAAAATCTGCCCACTTCAAGTGTGACTTTAATTTATGGAATTGCCAATCACATCACATCTAATTTTAGGACATTACAAAAAAAAAGCCTAAGGCCTAGTGATAGTTCTTTTCCCCTTCCAAAACCCCCCAGCAGTCACCCAACTCCATTCAGTTTTACAGATTTGCCTCTTTGGAACACTTAATAGAAATGGAATCTATAACAGGAGGACTTGGTGTAGACTGAAGACAAATCCAGCATGCCAATGAGTTCTGCTGTTTGCAGGCTTGAAGATTATAGATTCAGATGACAAACTTGGCACGAAAGGCCAATATTCAAATCCTTCCAAGAGAGGGTCTGAGACTCAAGACAGCTAATAGTGCACACACACACACACACACACACACACACACACACACACACACACACGCACAGAGCCCCTTTCCTGGCAGTTCTCTTGCTTCCATTATTCCATCTATCATTCTGAGTTCTACTTTTCACTCTGCCCTCTGATTTTTTGTTTGTTTTGGTCCATACCTGATGCTGTGCAGGGCTTATTCCTGGCTCTGTGCTCAAGGAGCACTCTTGGCAGGCTTGGTAGACCATATACAGTGCCTGCGATGGAACCTAGGTCGGACATGCATTAGACAAGACCTGATGTACGATCTGTTCCCACCTGCCCATCCCCCTCTGTGTGTTTATAAAGGTCTTTGAGACATTTGGTTTAGAAGAACTGTTTATCTTCCTACTACTATTCATCCACAAACAAACACACACAAGTTTGAGCTCTATTCATATGCACCAACGTCTGATTATAAGACACTGTACTACTAATCAGATTCTGGGGAAGCAACAGTGAAACAATGACACAAATTAAAATGGTGGTGTCCATGCTTAGGAAATCCTGGCCAGGTCTTATAAAGAGGGAGATTGTAGCTCTGGGGCTCACAACAGCTTGCCCTCATCTCTTGGCTATGTAGCTGCATTTTAGAAAACCAATGAAAGCTAAGACAACAGCTTAAGCGAGCTCAGAGCACTCACCCCTCTCCCACTGGGTACAGTGACCACAGCCAATCCTGCAAGCTAGGAAGAAATGCTACACTACCAAAGGGAGGCAGCAAAATAATGCCAGGTCAGCCTCTTTCATCACAGCTGGTCCCCTGGAGAAACAGTGAGGCAGGAAGAAAGGAGGTGAGAAAAGCAGTGCTAACCAGCTCTGCTTAAGAGGTGTGAGGCCATGTCTCCAAAGTCACAGAGCCAGCAAAAGGCAGTGTGAGGATTTGAGCTGAGGATGGTCTGTCTCCAGAGCTCATGTTCTGAAATACTAGGATGTGGGACTGTGTCTGCAGATGTAAAAACACGAGATGTAGATGGATAAGTAAAAGGTTAATCTCTCTCTCTCTCTCTCTCTCTCTCTCTCTCTCTCTCTCACACACACACACACACACACACACACACAATGACACTTGGACAGGGAGGAAAAGCCTGGCAGTCTATCAATTCACACCACTTAGGCACACAGGTGTAGGATGGGGAAATCGGATCTGATTCTCAAAGCACTCCTGATCTGAGTTAGCAGAGACCAGGCAGAAAGCAGGTAGCCTGGATCAGCGTCCAGTGAGGGCAGCATGGGATTAAAGTGTAAAGCAATTCCGGGCAAAATTATCCAACAATTGACATATTGAACTAAGACTTCCCTGGCTTCTATTTTTATTAGGATTTAAAAAAGAAATTATTTATTTTTTAATTGAATCACAGTGAGACACAGTTATAAAGTTGTTCATGATTGGGTTTCAGTTGTATAATGTTCCAACACCCATCCCTTCACCAGTGTATATTTCCCACCACCAATGACCCCAGTTTTACTCCCAACCCCCACTATGATAGGCACTTTTCTTCTTTCCTTCTTCCTCACCCCCTCTCCTCTCACCTCTCTTTCTCTCTTTCTCCCCTTCCCTTTTGGGCATTATGGTTTGCAATAGAGCTACTGAAAGGTTAGGAGGTTACCCTTTCCTACTTTCAACACTCATTCCTGTCCAAAGTGATCAGTTCCCTGGCTTCCTTGAGCCGTCAGTCAGGCCTTACCTGGGCTTTCTGAAATGACTGGACTGGCCTTGCTGGTCACAAATGAGTACTGAGTCAAGTGTTCAAAGGCAGCCTATGGTCTTTGCTTCTTATGTAACACCACTGGCACATCAAACCCTGGTCTGATGCTTTGACCTATGCTGGTTTTAAGAACAACCAAATGCTTTCCTTTTCAACACCCAGCTATAGTGTGGGGGCATAGCTCCCTCTATTATAAATGGGGCAAGTTAAGATGAATTTTATCTGGAATTGCTTTTACACTTTAATCCCACACTGCCCTCACCTCTCTTCCTTGATTTCAGCCTCCCTCCAGTCGCTCCAGGTCTGGCACTCAACTCCAGGGCTCCGGGTACCTGCTGTACTAGCAGCGGCCATATTTCACTGTGGCCGAGTGGAGAATTCATTTCATTTCACTGTTCAGTCTCGGTAGCGCAAACATATATTCAAGGCTGACATATTTTCATTATGGGAAAGCCAAGCTCTCAAACAGACGCTGCCCACAGGGATTAATGAGGAGAATGGTTATTTATTCTGCCGCTTGACATTTTGTGCAGAATAATTCCTGAGTCGTTTTCTATTTTAACAAAGAGTTCACCAACAAAGAGCCTTGGCTCTGGGGATGAGCACCGGGCCAGGAATTAGGTGCCCACTTACAGTCACCAATAAGGGTGGGCCACTTTCTGAAACCGCATGACATAAGGTAAGGGGACAGCTCTGAAAAGCCACCTCTACTGTCTCCATACAGTACCTGCAACCCACTGCCCCCTCACTTATGCATTCAGGGGAGGGCAGTGGAGACCCCTTGAAACCCTGTGACACCCAACATTAAATGTCTGGCATGTGTGTGGGTTGAGTCAGCTGCTTCTGCAGCCACGAAAACATACTGGACCATTTTCATATCCAAAGCCCAAAGCTTCCTTTTACTACAAAAAATAAGATATACATCACTCACCACGTGGTCTATATACAGATATACAAATATAAATGAGGGCCAGCCAACAACACTGCGAGCATGAGATCTAAACTAGAGCAACCAAACTCAAAAATGCGCCTGCCAAGAAGGCAAACTGGGAGGCAGGAGGGAATTGGGGACACTGGTGGTGGGATGGGCGCTGGAACACTGTTCCCCTGAAACTCAGCTATCGATTACTGTAAATCACAGTGTGCTGATATTTAATAAAACAAGATGCACAAATGCCAGAAATTTTCTCCTGACACTACTGATCTAGCCTTTTCTCTCTGGCTCCTTCCTCTCAGCCACCCTCTCTTGGGCAGTAGTTTTCTCTGCTTTAGGAAAACTTCCCCTGGTCGTTTTCCTGTACTTGACTGAACCACCCACCTATCGCATCTTTCTGGAGATCTACCCAACCTGGTGACCCTCAGTCACCATGGGACAGTCTCTCTCTTACTCCTAAGGTACAGCCCTGGGCCTGCTGCCTGGTGACTGCTCAGGCTTGTGTTTCTGCAATGAATACCCTGGAAGCTGCTAAAAGCAAACACTCAGACTTGACCATGCCTGGAAACAAGTGCATGAAATTGGCTCAAGACTAACTCATCATGGGGCCGGAGCAATAGCCCAGCGGGTAGGGCGTTTGCCTTGCATGCGGCCGGCCCATGCCGGCCTGGGTTTAATCCCGGCACCCATATGGTTCCCCGAGCACTGCCAGGAGTAATTCCTGAGTGCAGAGCCAGGAGTAACCCCTGAGCATCGCGGGTGTGACCCAAAAAGCAAAAAAAAAAAAAAAAAGACTAACTCATCATGGAAGAACAAAGAAGCATAGGAAGAACTCAGGGATAAGCCTGTGGGAAATTCAGGTTCAGAGAAATCTCTGAGACCATCCATTTGGCAAATATTTTCTTTGTCCAATACTAAGTCAGTTGATGGGTGTGCCCCCAACACACAATCTCTCTCTCTTCTCTCTCTCTCTCTCTCTCTCTCACACACACACACACACAGACACCACCCCCAAATCACTGTTATCAGCATGTTATCAGCAATCTGCTGGTAGTGAGCAAGGGGTTCTCTCTCTCTGTCTCTCTCCTCTTCCTACCACACCCCTTCAGCTCTGGGGCTAACACATCTGTACCTAAAGGTATACTTCTGCCTTCACTCTGTCACTTCCAGCCCACAACCTGTCTTATTAGAGGCTCCCGGGTGGCATTTAGACATCCTTTCTGACATGAGAAGGGATAAGGAGAGCAGGACTCCCCAAAGACCACCCTATGAGTTTCTTCAAGTTAATTTGAGGTCAAGATATTCCAGAGCAGCCAGCTGGAAACCTGGACTCATTTGGAACAACTAACCCAAGGGAGCTGAACCTCCCTGCCCTCTGCCTCCACAGCATGGAGTGAATCTAGTTCAGGGACATTACACATGATCTTAATAAGGAAACAGGTTGACAGTAAAACAAAAAAAAATAATACAATTATTTCTAAAATCTTCTCTGATTTTGAGACTCAGCTAATTTGCAACCCCGGAAGAGATCCAGACCCACCCACTTCAGACCCACAGCTGTGCTGCTCGGCCGGCCCCATGTGGAAGCAACCCATGGAGCTGACCTCCCGGTAAAGGGCTTGGCCATCCCCTGGCCAAGTCCAACATTGCTCCAAGGGTTTGCTCTCATGAGTGGGGGAGAGACCATGCTGGCCAGACTCAGAGTGGAGTTTTGGGCCCTGCCCTTTCCTCCGCCTCCATGCCAGTTGCCCCAGAAGAGAGAGACCCACCCACGCCAGACCCACAGGTTCCTTGGGCGCAGCCCCATGATATTTTTATAGGATACTGAATTTAGCATAAGGTTATTCCCTAGTTCTTTCACATTTATACATAGTAAACAGTTCTAGACAGGTTTTAACTGATACCAGTTGTCCTTGCAAGAAGCCAGAGCAAACCACGCATCATGCAGTTAGTCAATCTCAACATCCAGACTCCATAGTTCCTCAGAGCTCCATCCAAGAGAAAACCTGATCTTCCCCCTTTAAGTTTCATCAGTAAATGCTCGGGTTGAGAGCCTTCTACTGAGACTATGCTACCTACACGGTAAAGCCTGGCAAGCTACCCATGTTTTATTTACTTTTTTGCCAAACACTAGTAACTATTATGGACCTCTGTTCCATAACCTGAAGAATGGTTTCGGGCTCCTCCTGTCCTGGGAGCAAGTAGATGCCCTTGGGTTGCTCTTGCTTGTGACAGGACTAATGGAGATGTTACTAGTGCCCACTCGAGCAAATCAATGAACAATGGGAAGACAGTGATACAGTGATTTCTAAAATGCTGACTAGAATGAGTTTATCTTCCAGACTGAAAGGAAAGGGAAAGGGTGGCCTTGAAAAATTCCAATGAGAATTTTTTACACTGACTTCATATGAATTTTAGTTCAAAACTCATATTATCTTTGCAGTAAAAATACCCAAATAGTGAAAGTATCCCTTTGAGAAATAAACCTAAATCATACTGGGGGATAGCCAGAGAAATGATTCCAAATACAGTAATGATAACAAGACGAAATAAAAGATGGGGACATAAAACATCATGGTCCAAATATAAATTGACATTCCAGAAGGAACAGTAGAGAAATAAAGATAAAACCATTATTCAAAAAGGGCACAGATTGTAATTTTCCAGAAGTAATAGAAGCCAAGATATAGGAAGTCTGAACAAAAGTAAATAAAAGCAAATGCAGTTCTAGACTCATGATTATCTACAGAACTCCAAACAAAACACAAAGAAATAAAATCTCAAAAGTGCCTCATTTAAAAGATGTAATATTTTTCCCCTCAAAAGAATAATAATTAGGCCAACTGTTATTGATGAAATGTTAGTGTGTATCAAACTCAGCCAGGAAATATTGGAGCAGAGAATCAAGAACTTTTGCTGTTCAGTTTGGGTTCAGAAAGGCAGTAATGAGGGAGTTAACAAAACTCATTTTTACTGAGCTACAAAGTGACACTGATATTGCTAGTCTCGGGGCCCCCACTGCAAATTACAAACTATTATGTAGAAGAGAAAACACTGGGCAGTATATGTTAACTACTAAGAGAAATGCTCATTTTAAATTTAGAGTTGACAACCAGGGGTGTAGTCATCAGAAACAAGTGAAAAATAAAGATACAATTGAACAAGCAAAAACTGGGTATAGGGCTGGGAATGGTGGAGGTGCAGGACAGAGGCTGAGCATTTGCAAGACTTGAGCATAACCTCAAGGCTACATAGCCCTTCCCTTCCCTGCTAGCTCCATCTCGTGGGCTACTGGGTATAGCCCACGAGATGCCACTGAAATCTGTGCTTCAGGAGGAAGAAAATCATCCCACAAGGAACCTCTGATTTGAAAAAAAGGAAGGAGTAGAAGATATTAAAAATAGTAACATTTGTTTGTGCAAGATAGAAACAGCATTCTCTGATCTCAGGACATTGATTTATAATTGGCATCCCAGAATGCAAAAGTATACAGGTAAAGGTCGACATGATCAAAATAAAATCATTCTAAAACCTTATTTTATTTGAGGAAATGAACATAACATATATTCAATTTGCACATATAAAATAAAATAATACAATGTTGCAGTATATTCCTGCCCAGAGCCTCTGCATCTGGCCGGGAGTTGCCTCCCTGCAGGTCACTTTGTAGATAGGACAGTTTGAATGTGGCAGCTCATCTGACCATGTATTCTATACTGGCTGGTATAAATATTCTCTCATGCTGCCACAATCATCATGGGACTAGCTAGATCTTACCAGTATATTTGCCTGGCCATGTTGGATCTCTTAATTAGACCAGAGAGAAATGCCGTTTGCCTCCAAGCAAGCAAGCAAGCATGGCTCTCTGATAACTCAAAGGCAGATAAAATACAGAACAACCATGAAGTAAAGATGAGACTCTTGTGAAGGCTTGGAGAAATATTTAACTGGCTACGGAATATTCTTTGATACAGTTCCTCTCAGAAGCCCCTCCTCCACTCTACCCTGCAGGGGCACTTCCAAGGCAGATCTAGGCTGGGCAACATTAACATCTCAAAGGGCCTAGGTGAGGTCCTGGGAGAAATTACCTGAGGGAATTTGACCCTGATGACTTTCCATTGGAGTGGGAGGTCTGGGTTGCAGGGATATAAAACTAGCCTGCTTCCTCTCTCTCTTTTTCCTTTTCCCCTTTTCTGCTGGGGTTCCTCTTTGCTATCTCCTCTCTGCAGGGCCTTAACACATGGTGGCAGCCATCTTGGCCTACACGTGACTGGGGCCCAGCTGGGAACCCTAATATCAGGGTTTTTCCTATTACTGATTTGCATGCTAGAACCTATGTTAAGTAAAGCATTTTAAAAATTTACCGGATTCTTGCATCTTTCTCCGTCTCCGACTACCAATCCCCTGGGATAGAAGGGGATCCCTGACCCTGCTCCCAGATTTTTTGCGGACAACCCAGCATTTCCCCACAATATAACATCATATTAATGCATCAATATTATATTATTAATTTTATATATTAGAATTATATTCACTTGTATCACTTGTCTTCCCATTGTTCATGGATTTGCTTGAGCGGGCATCAGTAACATCTCCATTCGTTGGGAACGTGGTCCATTATTGTTACTTTTTTTTGGCATGTTGAGTACACCATGGGTAGCTTGCCAGGCTCTGCTGTGTCTCTGGATTCATCCCAGGGGGCCCAATCTTTTCTATGTCAAACCATCAACCATCTAGGGCCCACGGGGCAGAGTCCTGGGTGTAGACAAGACTGTCTCCTGTCTGCCACCTGCTGACGCATGTGATATATTATATATTATATTTTTTGTGAACTATATTTATTAAATATTATTTAACCATTGTATTGATATATATATACTATATCATATATAATTAAGAAACAAAATAAAATCCTGTGTTCTCCCTTGAATATGTATCTCATTTGCTTGTCTGTTTCTTTCTTTGCCTATTTTCTGTCTGGAGAAGCCTGAGGAACACATACTTGAACACATAATTCTCTCTCCCTCACTTCCTTCTAAATAAGTTTCAATAAAAACTATTTTGCTTCATACATATGCACACAACCAATGCTAAAACTAAAGAATGGTAACAACGCATGTAACAACACAACAATCTTGTTACAAGGAACATAGGAGATGGCATAAAGAGAAAAAATAGAATTCAAAGAAATGCATATTAAATAGGAAAACAAACTAAGATTGAAGGAAATAATCCAACTATATCAGTGATACACCCTATAATTAAGATAGAAATTGTCAGTATTGGATTAAAATGAAAATCACAAAGCACAACAATGCCTGCCTACTGGCAGGAGCCAGGCCAGCCCACCACCACCCTGCCTGCCTACCTGCCTGCCTGCCCATTTGGTCAGCTGCATGCAAGGCAGATACTAAACTCCGTGCTGTGTCTGGCCTGTAGCTTCATCCTATCTTGAGTGCTGTAGAAATGAGATTACAGTATGCAAACTTGGAAGTTGCCTTAGCTTAGTTCCCTGGAGGTCTGCCACAGGTTTTTCTTGACTGCTGAGTGGTATTATACCACTTAACCATTCACTGCTGAAGCGCACAGATCAGTTTCTTGTTTTGAGCTAGTTCATCAAGGTCATGTACCAGATTTTGTGTGAACGTGGATTTCATTTCTCTGGGATAAATGCCCAAGAGTTCAATAGCTAGGTTGAATGGTAAGCACATGCTTGGTTTTGTGGGAAAGTGCCAAACTGTTTGCCAGAGCAGCTGTGCCATTTTCCAGTCTCATTTCTGAGCAGTTTTCTATGTCCTTGTGGACCAGGCACATTGGAGTGTTTCACTGGCACATGCCTCAGGGTGAAACTACCGCCTTGCAAGCCCACAACTCCCCTACTGTGGCAATGTATACACCAGTGCCTGGAGCTTCTCATCTGCCATGACTTGACTGCCATTAATAATCTCTAATATTGTTTTTCCATTGGGTCAAGCTTAGAAACATAGTGCAGGAGATCAGTCCACACTTCCCCAAGTACTTGCTTCTTGCAATGTGCAGGAGTGCTCTTATCTTCCACTTCTTGTGCCCGGATTTTCTTGGGGTTGCTTTGTCCTGTCTTGGGGTTCTTAGATCCAAGTGACCAAGTTTTTATTGGATATAAAGATTAGACGCATCTTCTATCTCTAACTTGTTTTCTCATCATGCTTGTGAAACACTTTCATGAATGAAATCATTAGTTTCAATCTTGTCAAATCTATTAGTGTTTTCATTCTCTGGGACACAGGGCTCCTAAGCAGTGCCCAGGAGGCCCAGGGTCCCCTACTAGAGACTCTCAACTAATTTGGCCGGAGCTTTGTAGGGAGGGTTAATGATATGGTATATCTGAGGCCTGCAGTGCTGGGGATTATCCCAGGCCACCCCAGCAGTGTTTGGGGTCCCCTGGGGCTGTACCCAGTGACTCTCAAGGACCAGATATTGTGCTGGGAGGGCCTCAAACAGGGATGGTCGCATACAAGACTTGCCGTGTACTAGTATTTTCTTTATGGTCTATCTGCTCCTGTCTTTTCTATAGTTTGGTTAGAAAACCCCAATTTTCTAAGTTTTCCTTTTCTTTAGAATCTGTTTTAAAGCACAGTATGAGTGGAGAAGCCAACGTCACTTTTGTCCAAAGGGATAACCAATTGTTCCAGCACTATTTACTGCATTTTGTGAAACAATTTCCATCTAAATGGGAACCAGAGGATACAGAATAGAAAATCTTACACACTGTGCCCTTAAGAAAATGAAAGCGTAAGAGCCGATAAGCGCTGAGAGACTGATTTCCCCTTAGGTGGCTGACTGTCTGAAATAAGGACTTCATCAGAGGCCACCCATTTCCCATCCGCCTTGGAACATTGTGCTCACATACTCCTGCTTAGGCAGACAGGCAAACAAAATGAGAGAGAGAATAATTAATATACAGCAGGCAGGAACGCTTGCCTTGCACATGGCTGACTCCGTTTCAATCCCTGGCACTCTACACATTTCCCTGAGCCCTGCCAGAAATGAAGCCTGAGCATAAAGCTGGGAATAAGACACGAGTATCACTGGATGTCACCCCAAAACCAAATAAACAAATAAGACAAAATGAGGCTTGGCATCTGTTATTAGTAAATGCTGGACTGAACAACAATAGTTCCCAATTTTTAATCTGCATTGCTAAGACTGAGTGGTTGGGTGGCAAGCACATGGTGTTGGGCAAGGCGAAGGAGGGCGGATATCATTTAGGCTATTGTGCACTTTGGGTCCAGATCAACAAGAAGATAATAACTTCTGACTGTAGACAAGTCTGAGGGTTCTGATTCTTTTAACTACAAGACCCTTCCTTCCTTCTGCAGCTCAGAAGAGTGTCCCAACACTGGCGCGCGCACAGAATGCCCTCTGGTCCCTCTTCTCTCCCTGCCTCTCTTGGTTCCATGGCTTCCCTTTCCCTCTGCAAGTCTATCTGGATTGCAGAGTTGTTTATGACTATGAAATACAGAGTAAGTAATAAATGTATCACCATGCTTACAAAAGATTGGTGTGTGTGCATGAAGGACAGAGCAAGCGACTGAGGTGCCATTCTAGCATTACAGATTGGAAATGGCAGAACATCTGTCTACTGCACTGGGACTATCACAGTCAGACATAGAAGGTGATTCTAAAGCAGAGCATCGGTGCCAATAGGCTGGAGCATCCTGAGCCTGTGACACCTTGCACATAGTTCCCATTCTTCCTTGGGGACTTACCAGCAGGCATGAGGACCATTTTTTTTGCAGGAGGGAGCCAGCCTCAGCAAGGCAAGACAACATTCTCTGTGCCCAAAGAAATAGTCAGCCCAGAATTCAAAGAATCTGTCCTGCACTCAACCTGGAGCAGTCTCACTATAAATGGTTTACCACGAGAGGAAAAACATGATCAAATTATCCAGAATTAGGAGAAATTCAGGAAAATCATCCAATTTTGAAGAAGGCAATTAGGGCAACAAACGGTGGAACCAAGGGCAAAATATTAGCATGGATTGAAGAACTTGAAAAAAAAGAAGGAATATGTTCAGAGAGAAGCTTTCCAACAAAATGCATGTTTTAATGCAGTGAAAAACATAATGAAATATAATTAAGAGGAGAAAATTCTCAACATACAGACTTAAGTCAAATAAAGGCATAAAGAGAGGGGAAGGGATCACAAAGGGCTAAGTGCATACTTCACAAACAAATAAGTGACGAGGGCTCGATCCCCAGTGCTCCATGGTCCTCTGAGCACCGAGCACCACTCTCGTGGGCCCCTTAGGGCAGAGCTGGAAAGAGCCCCTTTGTGCCACCAAGTGTAGTTCAAAACAAATCAAAAAGATATAGAGAATTTGCCAGCCTATTGATTGAGAAATTTTTTTCAGAGGACTGGGCCTATGGGTTGTATAGTTCATGCCTGGTATGTATGAAACCTAGGTTCAATCCCCAGCACCACAAAATTCAATAAAATTTAACTAAAAGTTACAAAAGGAAATTCCTCTCAGAACTCAGAAAAGGGATAACAAAATGAGAAGGAAACATAAATGAAGAAAGTGGGAAACAGAGATAACTCAACAGGCAGAAGCATACACTTTGTTTTCAGGAGGCCTAGATTCCATCCCCTGCCTCACCAATGGTCCCCTGAGCACTTCCAGGAGCAATTCCCAAGCAACAGTTCAGGAGGAACTCCTGCATAATGACTAAATGTGGCCACAACACCAACAAGAAAAATAAAAAATAAAAATGTAAAACTGTATCCAGATGTAGTAAAAATATATATATATATATATATATATATATACACACTGATATATAGTAAAAACTGAAATGTAAAAACTGATATATCCAGAAGTATGTCAGTTTTTAATGGAAATTCTAGAGAAGGTAGAACTGATCATGAAGAGAAAACAAAAAGGGAGAATGACCAAGAACTAAAAATCAGTCATATACATAGAGAGAGAGAAAGAGAGTGAGAGAGAGAGAAGTGAAAATTGCCTGCCATAGACTTAGGCTGGGGGAGGGGGAAATCATGGGACACTGGTGGAGGGAAATGGGCACTGGTGGAGGGATGGGTGCTGGAACACTGACTGAAACCCAAATATGAACACTTTTGTAACTGTATCTCACAGTGGTACAATAAAAAATTTTTTAAAAAATCAGTTGTAGTGGGCCCTCAATCTGAAGGCTAATAAATTCCAAGCAAAATAATGTCAAAGATACATCTATGACTAAAATCTTCCAGGAAATTCTGACAAAATAGTTAGCCATGAATAAACATCAGATTGTTACCATACAGAACAACAACATTCAGGCTATACTATAAAAGCAGGACTCACCCACAATCTATAGCCACCAGCCCTGGAAAGCAACCTGTCCTATATAGTAACCATCCGATGCCGCGATTCTGAAATTTAGACTTTTAGGGAACAATACACTAACTTCTGTAATCATCAGTCCCAAAAGACCAGCACTTTATCAGTAACTGACATCTTCCTCCCTTTGCCCCACCTCCCACCAAGGACTGAACCAATCCCACAGCCTGTTCTCTTGGTGCTTGCCTATAATCATGGCCTCTATTCAGAAGGCTCCTCCGTTTTTTCCACATTAAACCTTTCCCATGTCTCTATCGGCTAAAAGCAGATGAGGATTGTGGTCACCCCTCTTGCTGTAAATACAATCTGAACTAAATACTGTGGTTCAAGTTTGTTTGTCCCTTCTGTAGTTCCACAATGGTTGTGGAGGTCCTCTGAGTCCTGACTGCATGGACCCCAGACTTCAACTGGGAAAGGTACCCACAAATTGCACTTTTTTTTTTCCTACCTGTTGGATCTGCAATGCAGCCCTCAGTTTGAACTCTGCTCACACGAGTTCCTGAGCTACATCCTCTCACTTTGATGCACAGTAGGGCTTCTGAATCTTATTTATTGGCATCCTTGGTCAAATCATTCCTTTTCTTCACATCCTTCTTTTTCTCTAGTTCGTAGTACTATTTATACTGTGGCCTCTAAGGTATTACTTGTAAGAAGAGTAAGAAGAAAATCATCTGGAGAATATAGGCAAGAAGTCTTAGAAGCCAATTGTGTTAACCTTACTTAGCTGAGATCACTGATTTTTCCACTGAAAATTGACCAGTGAATTTTCCATTTCAACTGATTGGCATCCACTGAACAGACCCAGCTGTGGGTCACCAGTGAAACTGTGTAAGGTTTTCCTCATCCTTATACTGTATTATGACAGCTTTATTTTACTCAGAATCCTCCCTCTGGTTTTCCACCTGCTGGAAAAACTAATTGTTGAGTCTATATTAGGAGGCATCTAACTGCAAGTTTGGTAGCCTGAGACATGAAAGGACATAAGCATTACATTCTTCCAACCATCACCAGCTCTCCTGGGGTCATCCAAGTGCAAATCCTCTCTTCTATTTGGGAAAAACGTGTGCTGCTCATAGATACTCTGATTAAAATCCAAAACCCGTCTCTCTCTCTCTCTAAATGGCTTAACTTCACAGAGGATGATTTATGCCTTCAGTGGCCACTCATGAGAACATTTTATTTGAACGAAACTGTTCATTTGAGAAGTGCCCTAGCAGAGATAAGGGATAAGATTTCACAAGCTTAATAAGCAGCATGTCTTGATTGGCATGCAGGGTCTCTACACCAAAATCTGAATAAAAAACAAATGACTTCTCTAAAATATTTTTTGGCTGAAGCTAAGGGACTCTGATAAACCTGCAAGAACAAAGGGGCCTTACGTCCCACTCAGTTCTCCTCTCTTTGTTCTTGCTGTCCAGACTCACTCTTTTCCTTATCCTTAGCTCTTTCCCTCTATATTCCTTCTCTGCTCTTCACTTTGCCCAGCTTTCCAAAACCCTACAGTGCAAGTTGTCTCCAAGAATCAACCCTTCCTAGGAGACAGTTCTACAGGCCACAGCAGAACTAATGTCTTGGCTCTAAGTTGAATTAGAAACTATAATGAAATATTTCTCTAAACTCAAACAAGATCAGTAAATATTCAAGGAAGACCTTAGGACTCTGAATACAAAGGACATATATTCTTAGAGGGTTACTAGACATGTATCAATGGGTATACATGTTGATTAGAACCTCAGGTGCCTAATTCTGAACAGCAAAGGCTGGATTGGGTTGGGCTCAACTGATCTGTAAATGGTACAACCAAAATGTAGGGCTCAGCAAGGCAAGCTGTCTTCAAAAACCGTATTTACAACACTGAGCCTTCTCCTAATTGGGCCGTAATTCAATCTTATAGAGAAGTAAATAAGATAAAACTACAGCAGGCTTCATAACTGACCAGATGATGCTTTCAATCACTGTTGAGAGTCCAACAAGGTGCTGCTTTAAGCACCTTTTTTTGCCTTGACATGGGGGAAGACAGTGGCTTCTAAACTAGCTAAACAGTCTTGTCCCAGAGCTTCACAAGATTCCCTCCTTGGTCACCATGAAAGATCCACATTTCCTTGGTTTTCCAGTTCTGACACCACATGGAGATGATCTCTATGTGTTCAGAGTGGGGGAAAAAGGATTCAATCATTTACATGTGCTCAAGATCAGCAGAAAAGGACATTCTGTTTCAAGAGATAAATCAGAAATGTTCACTATTTAGGGCATGACCTACTTAGAGTGCAAAAAAATAACTCTCTTCCTCTCAACCAAAGACTATTGGCGCTTAGCTGAAACTCTACACAAAGGACAATTGAGGGGGCTGTCTAGGTTTAACAGGATATGACAGAAATGGGTGACGATTATTTGAGATTGCCAACACTTCTCAAGAATCTAAGTCTGTTGCAGGACACCTAAAAGCCTAGGCCTCTGCATCTGCCCTGGATTGCCTCCTGCAGGTCACTTTATAGATAGGGGATAGTCTGAATGTGGCAGTCTTATCTGACCATGTATTCTGTACTGGCTGGTATAAATATTCTCTCACGCTACCACAATCATCATGGGACTAGCTAGATCTTACCAGCATATTTGCCTGGCCAGGTTGGATCTCTAATTAGACCACAGAGAAATGCTGTTTGCCTCCAAGCAAGCAAGCATGGCTCCCTGATAACTCAAAGGCAACTAAAATACAAATCTACCATGAAGTAAAGATGAGACTCTTGTGAAGGCTTGGAGAAATATTTAACTTGCATTAGTATTAGTCTTTGGTACAGAGACATGCCATCTCAGAAACCCCCTTCTCTACCCTATAAAGGCAATTCCAGGCAGATCTTTTGCTTAATATATTAGGTGAGGTGCTGGGAGAAATTACCTGAGGGCATTTGATCCTTCCTGCCAGGGGAAGTTACGTTTGGCTTGTAGCTTCTCCCAGCTCTGCTAGGAGGCTTTTAATTAGCTCTGGGTCCTTGTAAACAACCAGATGGTCTCCTGAAGTTGCTACATTCTATGGAGCGGTTTTCCTGTTTTCATCTCTAGACAGCCCAGCCCAGCATGGGCTGGGCTGGGAGTTGGGCGGATTTCTAGCTATAAAATAAGCTGAAAGAAGAAAGAAGCTCTCTCTTTTCCCCCTTTTGCCATTTCGGCTTCCCTTGATGTTTTGCTTCTCCTTCCTCTCCATTCTCTGTTGGGCCTCAACACGTGGTGGCAGCCATCTTGGCCTACACCTGGCTGGGGCCTAGTTGGGAACCCAGAGTCTGGAGGTTTTCCCTGCTCTTGGATTGTATATTGGAACCTATGATAGTAAAGCCCTTTTAAAACTGCATCGGATTCCTGAGTCTTCATCCATTCCCCGCCGGCTTCGGAGGTAGAAGGGAACTCACTTCCCGGCACTGTCAGGGACCCAGCGGCGCTCCCGGCATAAGTCCAGTAAGAACCCCTTGCCCCCATGAACCAGCTGTTTAGAACCTGAAGAAGGCTGTCCAACTGCCTCCTTCCCAGGCATCCCGGGAAAAGACCATTGCTGTTCGCTCCATTTAGTGTGTGAGCAATCTGGACAGACCCTTGAGGGTTTAACTTCAGAGGAACAGTCAAGCATCTGTTGTTTACTCTGGCCTCACCCCGTATGTACCCTGGAGAGGGCCAATACTTATCTCTCCATCCTTTTTAATTTTTGATCTTTAAATATTTTTTTTCAACTTTGGGAGCACATGGCTCCCAAAATTGGCTAAATGGTTAGTAGGATTTCATACAGGAACTATTTCAGCACCATTAAAGCAAAAGTTAACAGTCTTCAAATTTGCAGATGCCTTTTTTTCAAGCTGCCCCTGCAGTAGCTGCTGGTACTCCTGTGCTCTCGCAGTCAGGACCACTGATCAGAAGACACAGCCTTACAAGAAGAAAACAAACAACCCCATCAAAAATGGGGAGAAGAAATGAACAGAAACTTCAACAAGGAAGAAATTCTAATGGCCAAAAAACATGAAAAAATGCTCATCATCACTAATCATCAGAGAGATGCAAATCAAAACGACAATGAGATATCATTTTACACCACAGAGACTGACACATATTCGAAAGAGCAAGAACAACAAGTGCTGGCATGGATGTGGGGGGAAAGGGGACACTCATCTATTGTTGGTGGGAATGCCGGCTGGTACAGCCTTTCTGGAAAACAATATGGACATTCCTCCAAAGACTAGAAATTGAACTCCCATTTGACCCAGCCATACCACTCCTGGGAATCTACTCTGGGAGGCCAAAAATATGCAGAGGAAACACCATCCCTACTTTTATGTTCATAGCAGCATTATTCACAATAGCCAGAATCTGGAAACAACCAGAGTGCCCGAGAATCGATGACTGGATAAAGAAGCTTTGGTACATCTACACAATGGAATACTATGCAGCTGTTAGGAAAAATGAAGTTATGAAATTTGCCTATAAATGGATGGACATGGAGAAGATTATGTTGAGAGACAGATACAGAATGACCGCATTTATTTGCATGACATAAATATATATGTACATATTATGATACCAATATCCAAGGTCAAGTGAAACATGTATCAGGAGGTCTTGTCAAAGGTGGAAATTATCACAAACGTGTGGGAGTTAGTGGCTAGGTAAGGCAGAAAATGGAACAGGGTGTTAACAATTGTCGAAAGTACTAATATCATCCTAGAACTGAGCATTAAATACAGGCAAAAAGATACACTTGACAACCTTTTAATGTATGTTCTGTAATTCATAGTCTGGAAGGGAAGGAAAAGAGAAAGAGAGAAAGGGAAATAAATAAAGAACCTGCCATGGAGGCGGGCTGGGGAGGGGGGAGGGAACCGGGGACTTTGGGGGTGGGAGATGGGTACTGGTGGAGGGATGGGTGCTGGAACACTGTATGACCAAAACCCAAATATGAACTTTGTAATTGTAAAAAAAATAATAATAAATAAATAAAACAATAAAAAAGGGAACACACAACACAAAAAAGAAGACACAGCCAGCTTGCAAGCCTCTTTGGGATGCACGGCAGCTTCCCACTAGCCTTCATGCAGAGTAGGGGCACTGGCCACTGAGAAACTTCCTATAATATGCATGTAACTCCGCATTTGCACATCCTTGAGTGGTAGAATCCCTAAACAAGAACCTGCGGACAGGAAAAGCCCTAAATTTCCAACAGAATTGCCGTACTCATCTTTTTTTCACCTTACTCCTCATGGCTGCATCACCCTGAATCCTGAACATACCAGAAGAAAACAAGCCTCGTGGTTTTCTCTCCCCAGGGGCCAACTCTGTCCTTTTTTGATTATATATTCTGCCAAGATTCCCAGAACCCTGCTATCTATTGCTAATCAAACCTCAAAACTGAGACCGCAGCTTATCAAGCATGTTGTGACCATTCATCTAATTCTCCTCTGGACCAGCATTACTCAATCAGAGTCATAAGGCGCCTTGGGGTTCCCACAGGATATTCTGGTCAGATCACAGGTAAAAATGTGTCATTGGGAAAGGGCATGGCACACCTTCAGAGGCCACCTGGCAAAACGGGGGGGGCACAAAAAAGGAAAGGTCAAAGATGGTTACTGTTGGAAAAAGGCTGAGAAACTGAGAAACTCTGGGCTTGGTGACAGACTGCTTACTCTGGTATAATAAGTTTTTATACCACCTTGGTATGTAAAATAGGCATAGAAATCAAATATTTGCTAGTACTAAATCATAAATTCACTTTAAAACAAAAATGTCAGTGACTCCATGTTCAAGTCCCTGACCCTACTGTTTGAGGATGTGAGGCACAATCTAGATGGCAGAAAATCAACCCTGGCTATACCATTTCCAGCATTAGCAAGGCCTCACCAGCCATGGAGCAGAGTAGGGACCACAAACAGAGCAGGGATTCAGCAGGAGTAGCACACGACTCTGGGATGCTTTGAGAACAATAAAATAATGTCACACCCACGAACCACCTCCAGCTCCATGTAAGCTCTACTGGTCATGTTCCAGAGACTCATAAATAAATTACAAGAGATCAACTAGATACAGAAGGTTATACTGGATACTCACGCAAGGCTGAGTCATCTGGGACACCACAGATGAAGGCGGGTCAGCCCAGGGCACATCCAGAGTCCAGGCAGCTGAATGCTCCCACACTCCACAACTGCTACCATGATGATACCAGACGGACTCCACTGCCTCAGTAAGAGCCTCACAAAAAAATTACTCTGCTGAAAATTCATGTATGTGGGGTTTGTGACTAAAATCTCCAGTTTTCACAGAGTCACGATGGGTTGCCTTCTCCCATCTTCCTGTACTTCTAGAAACCCTGACAGTCACATACATACCTCAAAGCTACCGCCCAGTTAAATTTAACTCGAGAGGCATCACTCCATTAAAAATTCCAGACTTCCTTGGAGCGATATCTCAAACTGTTCAACACTGATAAACCAGATTGTATGGGACGTAACATAGAAGGCAGCCAATCTCAATAAAACATAAATACAGAAGGCTTACCTGTAATAGCATCTTAGTGATCTCTTATACAAGGACTTAATGGCTCCAAGGTAAGATACAACTTTCTTTTAATTTTCTTCTATGAAAACTTTTTTTGTAATTCTGTTGGCAAATTATTGATAAGAAGCAATATAACATGAATTATTGAGAGCCTGCTATTAGGGTAGGCTTAAGAGGTGCTTGGCAGATTGGAGTCTGTGGTGGTGGGATTGGTATCAGAATTTTGAATGCCTGTATCTGATCATCATGAACAACTTTGTAAACCACAGCTATTTTGTTCTAGACACTGGAAATCAGATTAGTTATCTGCCCTCTAATCTTATTGCTCCAGAAGCTCAAAAAACATTTCTATGCAGTGGGTAGTCAGGCTTTGGGGGTGGGGGCTGGACTCCCCTGCCCTATCTCAATTTTTAACTAACTACATTCAGGTGCTGACCTGCTGGGGTCCTCAAAACTACCAGCAAGGACTAATGAACTTTAAGGTTTTCAGTCTATTGTGGTTATTCATTTTAGCCTAGATGACCCCCCAACTCTCATCAGTGGGTGTCTCTTTGAGTTGGTTGACTCAATTGGAGTCTTAGCTGGCCTCCTAGCTGTTTAGTCTATGGGCCATGCCCGTCACTGCTCAGGGAGTACTCCTGGCAGTGCTCCAGGACTGCCTGTGGGGAAACCCTATACTCTCTCTCTCTCTCTCTCTCTCTCTCTCTCTCTCTCTCTCTCTCTCTCTCTCTCTCCCAGTCCCTGCTTGCTTTCTGTGTAGCTAGATAACCCTGTCTCAGCGCTGTTCCCTCCACCTCACCTCCCTTACCTGACGACCCCATGCCATTTCTCCAGAAAGTCTTAGGTCATTTAACTGGGAAGTGTATTTTAGGAATAAAATCTGAAATGTCCCCATAAAAAACACACATTTTTATTATTTTGACTAAGCAGTGAAGTAAAAATTTATTCTTTTCATACATTAAAATATGGAACTAATACAGTGTATTACTCATAATGGTATACTAATTAATTGAAATAAAGGATGCAATTAAAACCTAATGAAGATTAGTTTTTCTCATTTTTTTTAATGAAAGAACACATTCTCTGAGCCACACATGTTCCAGGTCCTAAGAGCACTGTATGGGGTGGGGGAAAGAAATCAAAAGGGCCCCAGTGCTCTATCCTTATGGGAGTACAATCTAGTAGAGGGAGGTAAACAGTGAATGAACAGTGATTAAAATAGTGAATAAAATAAGCCACCGATGATGTAAGTGCCTTAGAGAAAACCATGGCCAGACTAATGGGATGCCACCCTCATTTTAAGTCACACGGTTAGATAATTATGTCACCTACTTCAAGCATCTCAACTGGGTCAGCACATGGAGTGTACTGCTACCAAAGTCTGTTCCCACAGTCCTAGAAATCTGTAAAGTCTCTGTCAGGTCCCGTCAACTGCATGTGGGGTAAAGGCACTCACTGTGAGTCCTAGGGCCCAGTGTGCTGCAAGTAAACCCACTTCCTGTCTGGCAGAAACAAAGGCACAGTCTGGGACATCTTCCCACACAGGTGAGGGAGCAGCTGAACGTCACATTTCCGTGTCCCTTCCTTTCCAATAGTGATGGGGCAGCCGGAAGACAGCATCTTCCCTGAGGAGAGGATATCCATATCTCTCCATGGCCACCAATGGTTCCTCAGAGATCCTCCAGTTTCCCTTGGAAGTCTGCCAAAGGGGGCAGGAAGTACCTCAGTAAAGGGAAGCTTTTATTTTAATGCCTATTGACGTGTCACCAAAGAACCAAATAAAAACACTTTATTTGGTGCCGCTTCTTAAGGCTGCAAGTATTTGTGGAAAACATTTAAGTGCCAGGGATGAATGACAGCCTCGGCCACAGTCCCAGTGTAGCCGCATAAGAAATAGGGACACTGCAGCCTGAAAGCTATAAAGTATTTTTATGGCACTCTAAATTCTGTTGGGGTATAGTAAACCAGGCACTAGAGACAAATTTCCAAGATTGTGTATATATCAATATAATAGACAGTCCAATCTATTTCTAGGGTAATCGTTGTGTATATCTTAAAGATACGTTTTTATTAAAAATGAGATTTATTTTAGATGAACAGCCTTGCAAAGTTTCCCCCAGTGGTGTGGCATCAGCTTTGGGAGGGAATGACATTCATTGTCGGTCCATTCATGTATCTGTCTGATTTTTTGGGATACCAGGTCACCAAAAAAGTCTATGGTACTCTAATAGCAAATTATGAGATTCTGTTAAAATCACAGAGTGACAGGTTCTGCAGGGAAGTCTAAGCTCACCCCCTACCTTCCTTCTTTGTCTGGCATGCTTGGGCTCCTTCCCCAGGAGCCAGTGCCCATAGGAGCTCCCCCAAATTCCAACTGTACCTCTTTTGCCTCCTCATCCCCAAGGCTGAGGTCAGAGCATGGGACTCTACAAGAGAGCCAAAAGTATAGGGTGTGAGGAAATGAATGATGGGGATCTTGTGAGGTCACACTTCTACAACTCCACCCTTCCCTATCTATTTTTGCTTCCTTTAGACCAGCCGCTGAGTACCCCACTGCCAGGACTGTGCTCCCCTGGGCAGTCCTACTGGGGAGCCTCTCCTTGCCTGTGCCAGCAGACTGGGTTCTCTCAGAGGTAGGAGGCCACAAGCAGCTGTGGACCTCAGCACATTCCCATCCTTCTCATCACCTCAGACCTGGTCCCCTGAGAATCTCTGAGGGCTACTCCCAGGTCCTACAATTTAGCTTCTGCATAAACATAGCCTCACTGCTTGGGAATGAGGCTTAAGACCCAAAGGGGAGACCAGCTGATCAAAGGATGCTGTTATTCCACGTCATTCACTGAAGCATCTACAATACAGTCTGAGGAACTCTATAAAAGCTGCTTTGCCTGTGTCTTCCTCTGGGCTCACTTCCACTTATTTGCATTTTCTCTGGGGTGAAGGTGTTTGGGATCACAGCTGGTGGTACCTTAGGGACTACCACAGCTCTGAGGGAGGGAGAAAGGCTCATTTGAGCTGGGCATCTGCCTTAGAGATGGGTAAATGGAAATAGAAGACAGTTCAGGAGTTTTGGGACAGCTGAGACCAGAACCTGGGGAGTATTTAAGCCACACAGATGGAGGCAGCTGCTCACTTTCCAGAACCCAGGTCCTGGTTCTGCTGGTTCATCTCCTTCTGGCAGAACCATTTTCCTGACCTAGACGTGCTGGATGCATGAGACTCCCTCTCCTCCCCGCCATGAACTTCCTCCTGACTCCCTCTGCGAGTCAGGTTTCTGCTCAGAGTCTTGTGTCATGTATTCTCCATTGCTTCTTCCTCTGCCCTCTGTCTGACACATCAAGCATGTCAGTTTCTGGGAGCGGCGAGGACTGGGGGTACCTGGATTCCTGCCATCTCCTTCCATCCAGGCTGGCTCAGGAAGAAGGGTGAGGGGTGAGAGAGGAGAGGTGGGAAGCCACCCAGTCAGGGGGCTTCTGCAATCATGAGCTCCCTAGCCCAAGATGCAAGTCCATTCCTTCGAGGGAGTGTGGCGTGGGCTCCTCTGTTGCTTGGTTCCTCATGCAGTGGGTAAGAAAATAAAAAGGATAAGAAAACAAAAAGGACAGGTCTCCTGACCAGGCCTGGCACACAGGAGTGTTCCCTGCCCTTTCCATGTCTGTGCATGAAGAGTAAAGGAGCATCAGGGGTGGTGACTCAGACCACGCCAGAATCTGGCCCCAGGATTTAGCTTCCCCCCCCCCCACACACTTGCAGAACACTAGGGAGCCAGCATCCCTCCTGGAAAAGAAGGAGCAGTGTAAGCAGGAGGGAATGTCTAGACAGGGAAAAGGGGAGGGTGGATTTTATCATCATTGTCGTCATCATCATTTTGGACTCAGCTGTTCCCCTTCTTTCCCTTGGCTGGGCCAGTCACAGGCAGTCTTGGTGGAAAGGCTATGTGGAAAGGTGAATCCTACCCACTCCACTGTGGTGCTCACACCTGTCGCCTGTGTTGATATGATGCACCGAGCACCACACACTATGTTGTGAGGCCAGGGACCACAAACAGCAGCACCAGTGGGATTCTGCTGGGCATGAGGGTGGTACCAGTGGTCAAAACCTACAGTCTCAGGCCTGTAAGGTCAGTTCAGAGACTGCAAGTCTGAGATGCAGACTGGTGAGGATAGAGTCTGTAGTGAGCTTCTTTCTGGCATGCATATAACTACCTCTTGGCTGCCTGCTCAGGTGGGTTTTCCCTGGGGTGTGAAAATGCAGAGGAAGTGAGAGAGAAGATAGTGGGACAGAGAGAGAAGCAAAACCTTCCTTAGAATGTCTCTATCCTGTCAGATGAAGACCCCACCTCTTGGACCTTATGTCTCTTTACCTCTTCAAAGCTTTGTCTCCAGTCACCCCTGCGGGGACAGGGCTGCCACACATCCATTTTGCGGGGACATAATTCTGTCTACAGCACTGGAGTCTGGGAGGTGGGCAGGCTGGTGGGAAGGAGCGAGTGAGAGCGTGGCTCCCCCTTGGCCGCCATCATAAATAAACATTAGGCGGGAGAGAGATGCAAATCCAGAAACGAGCAAGACATCACTGCGATCCCAGGAGAAAAGAGACTGCTACATTTCAAATGATTAAAGATTCCACCACATGCACAGAATAAATCTATCTCATTTAGGTCTGAAAGTTTTCTGCCTTTATTCTGATTTAATTAGAACATTTGCTATGTAAAGACCTCATGTTTGGGGGAGAAGCATCATCAGCAGATTCAACTCCAGAAGAAAAGTAATTAATTTTCAGATATGGAGACTGTTACCCACGGGCAGAAGCCCTGTTTGCCAGTGAGTGGCCGGAGACCGCGAGAGGCTTATTTCTGTTACTTCTGTCTTTGCTAGGGAGAAAGCGGGGGCCAACGTGAAACAGAGCTTTGATTATTTGGAAGTTTTTTGACTGCTGAAGCCAGACTGGTAGAGGTGATCAGATTATACCTTCTTCAATATGCACATTTTTTCTCCCTCTAACCCTCAAAGATTCACTCATTTAAATGTCATATTCAGTAGAACAAAGCTGAGCACTCTGAAGGGATTTTCCTATTGTTAGAGCTAGGACAGTTTTCACCTTTGCTGTGGGAATAAATCAACTCCCATCCAGCTAGATTGCATTTGCTGGTGTTTTCTGACCACCTCTTTCCCTCATCTACTGACCTGTATGGTAAGAGTTTGAGTTCCATACTCTCAGTTTCCGTCAAGTTATGTCATCAGAGTTAGGCTAGCTTTGTCATAGGTTACTTCAATTTAGGAAAAGTGGGCGCTAATACACAACTTTCAGAAAAGTGGAGAAGCTGCACATGGGTTTGCAAAGGGCAGGAAATGCTGCTCTGTGCCCTTTAGACCAGCATTCAAATCAGTGACAGGCCCTGCACATCAGGCTGGTCCCTGGGCTCTGCCATACAGCCTGGAGGGAGCTGTGATGACCACCTACAGACATCCCACTGAGATCAGGGTGACACACGAAGAACTGTCCCCATGATAAAACCTACCAAATGACACTTTCCCCAGAAGGGAACTCTATAGTGAAGAAACTGGATGGGGCTGTCGTGCTCACTTACTGGACATCAAAATCTACACCATGCCCATTTTATTACCAACATCATCTAAGTCCACAGCCTGAAGGATTGAGAAATAGTTCTAGAATGAATTTGAGGTATTTGGGCAAGCAAGTCTTACCTTTGAGCAGGAAGGTAAGAGCTTTGTAATGCTTCTTTCCACTTATTCATTTATAATTATTAGCAAAGCACTATGTATTATTGTGTAGTAACTATATCTTTACATGCTATAAACTGTTTTATATATTATATGCACAGATTTATAAGCTATACAGTAACACTTTGTCATCATTATTAATATGCGATATCCAGTTGACATATGCTTTTGCAGGTAATCTTTCCCCCAAACCCTATAGAAAAGGTTCGAGAGTAGTGAATTTTCTTTAAATCCCCCGTTAGAATTTAGACCATGGTCTTTCAGACATCAAAAGGCTGCCTCTGCAGAGATAGCAGAACTTATCTTCTCCCTACTACTTGCCTCAGAGAGAGAAGTGGGCTCAGTAAGTTTTGACTAACGTGAGGCTCTCTCTTGGTTTATTTATTCCAAATATGAGGTTCTTGGGCCAATGTGACATTAACATTTAGAAGGATTTTTCACTACATATAATGGAACTATTGTTGCATGGAGAATAAGTATGATTGTTGAAAAGCCTAAGGAACGTCTTAAAAATTGCAGCTTTCAGCACAGGGAAATAATCCTGCCTATCCTTTTTTGTTCATGACAAAGTGCCCAGAGAAGAAGGGCTGGAGGCTTTCTCTGTCCTAGCCCAAACCCTGAGGAGGGAAGCTGTGAAGTAGGGAGTTAGCGCTGCAGAACTGTGTTCCCACACCTGCCCGGGCTCAGAGGAGATGGTGGAGCTATGGAGAGAGGGAGAGAGAGGGAGGGCGCTCAGCAGGCTGTGTTTAAGGCCTCCTTCTTCCACTTGTCACTCCTTATCTGGTTTCCTCACTTTAGGCATTGATGATTTGCTTGGACTGGCTCAAGAGAGAATTTTGGAGAAGATAACACAATGATTTTCACTTCTTAGGGAGTGAGGAAAATAAGGAACACACACATACACACAGAGAAAATGAGGATGGTGTTCATAGGCAGACAAAGGAAACAAATGAAATGATATTATCTATTGAATAAGTATTAGCTATATAAATAAAACCTAAGAGGAAACCACAATGAGGTGGGGCTACCAAAAAAATTAATTTGGATTTGCACACTTGAATTATACACCTAGTGGGAAAATCCAGGGTATTCTTGAAAGATCCACTAAGGTGCTACCATCTCTAGGCTGAGGCAGTTCAGTTTGCCACAAAGTCTGAGAGAAGAAAAAGCAAGAGGCTAATATCACAGTCAATAACAGGACTAGTAGGCAGAAAGGGCATAAAGACAAATTTTCTGAGGAAGGAAGTGCTAGGAGGCCAAAAAGGAGGACAGAGATAAAGCTAGCATGGCTAGAAAGGGAGCTAAAACCAGGCCAAGTGGCAGGAAGCCTATGTCAAGCTTTGAGAACCTAGGACAGACCATCACCATGGCCAGCCAGAATAGTGGCTGGAAGGAGAAGGGACTATGCAGTCAAGTGATGAGGCCAGATGTGTTAGATCCAGATTTGTTAGATGCTCTGACCTGATTGACTTTGGAGAGGAGAGTGGCAGGAAGGAGCAGAGGTCACGGGGCTTGGCAGCAGCTGGCACTTCACTATGTCATAAGGGCGAGACATGGAGAGATCATAGACCAGAGAAGAGGAACGGTTTGAGCTGGCCTGGAGATGGAGCTGTTAGGTCTCGATGCCTGACCTGCTATGGAAGCAAGGAACATGACTGTATAAACATTAGCGAGTAACTTTCTGAGCAACGTTATCAAGGGGGATGCCACTGCTTATGTAAGGACCATTATGTCAGAGAGTCAATGGTGCAAAATCTAGACCTTGTTTCTACTCTGTTCTCATTAAAAAGTTTAAGACATTATGGGGGGGTGCTAGATTGGATAGATTTATCTGCAGCTCATTTGCCTATAAAAGGATAGACATGGAGAGGATCATGTCGGTGAAATTAGCCAGAAGGAAAAAGACAGATATAGAATGACTGAATTTTAGCATTATTCACAATAGCCAGAATCTGGAAACAACCAGAGTGCCCTAGAATCGATGACTGAATAAAGAAGCTTTGGTACATCTACACAATGGAATACTATGCAGCTGTTAGGAAAAATGAAGTTATAAAATTTGCCTATAAATGGATGGACATGGAGAAGATTATGTTGAGTGAAATTAGCCAGAAGGAGAGACAGATACAGAATGACTGCATTTATTTGCATGACATAAATATATATATGTACATATTATGATACCAATATCCAAGGTCAAGTGAAACATGACCTTTTATTAGGAGGTCTTGTTAAAGGTGGAAATTATCACAAATGTGTGGGAGTCAGAGGCTAGATAAGACAGAAAATGGAACAGTGTGCTAACAATTGTCGAGGGTACTAATACCAACCTAGATCTGAGCATTAAATACAGGCAAAAAGATACACATGACAGCCCTTTAATGTATGTTCTGTAATCCATAGTCTGGAAGGGAAGGAAAAGAGAAAGAGAGAGAGGGAAAGAAATAAAGAACCTGCCATGGAGGCGGGCTGGGGAGGGGGAGGGGGAGGGAACCGGGGCCATTGGTGGTGGGAGATGGGCACTGGTGGAGGGATGGGTGCTGGAACACTGTATGACCAAAACCCAAATATGAACTTTTTAATTGTATATCTTTGTAATTGTGTATCTCACAGTGGTATAATAAATTACTTAAAAAAAAGAATGATTGCATTTATTTGCATGACATAGATAACACATATTATGATACCAATATACAAGGTCATGTGAAACATGGATCAGGAGGTCTTATCAAAGGTGGAAATTACATAAATGTGTGGGAGTCAGAGGTTAGGTAAGACAGAGAAGGGAACAGAGTGCTAATAATTGTCGAAAGTGCTAATACCAACCTAAAACTGAGCATTAAATATAGGCAGTAAGATACACATGATGACCTCCACGTGTATGTATTGCAATCCACAATGTGTAAGAGAAGGAAGAGAGAAAGAGAGATAAAGAGAAAGAGATAATAAACTGGCCATAGAGGAAGGCTAGAGGAGGTGGGAGTGAATCGGGATCATTGGTGGTGGGAAATGGGCACTGGTGGAGGGATGGGTGCTGGAACACTGTAAGACGTAACCCAAATATGAACATCTTTGTAATTGTATATCTCACGGTGGTATAATAAAAATATTAAATTAAAAATACCTACCTTGTGTAAAATGCTAAAGTTTAAAAAATAAAATAAAAAGTATTAGTTTAAAAAAGGCTGAATGTGTAAAAGAAGAGGGAGAGAGATGCAGAGACAGAGAGAGAAACAGAGAGAAAGAGAGATAGGGGTACCTGCTATTGAGGCAGCCTGGGGGGTGGGTAGGAGGGGGTGTGGGTACATTGGCGGTGGGAATGGGGCACTGGTGGAGGGATGGGTGCTGGAATACTGTATTACCAAGAACAAATTATGAACACCTTTGTAATTGTATGTTTCATTGTGGCATAATAAAAAATTTTAAAAACTCCAAAAAATAATAAATTAGCTAAGATTGAGATGTACAGCATGATAAACAAACATCAGTCTACAAAGTAGAAAATAAAAAAATTAAAAAAAATTAAAAAGGCTGGGGAGAGGGGCACAAAGTTAAACTCAATTTAAGATAAGATGCTCCAACACTTCCTCTGAGCTAAGCATCATGCCAGGACCTTATCTTCTTGGACTCAATCACACATGGAGACCATATCCTAGAATCACCGAGAGGGAACTCTCCACATATATTCTGATGGAAGGAACTGCAAAAGTCACAATGAATTTTAACTGGAGGTTGGGAAGAGAAGAGAGAAGGAAGGAGGAAAGTGCTATGGAAGAGGTTAAGAAGAGTATAAGTCTGCAAAAACAATCCACAGTGTGGGAAAGGATATTCACCCAATACCCATCTGACAAGGGGTTAATATCCAGGATATACCAGGCACTGGTAGCACTTCACAAGAAAAAAAACAGCCAACCCCATCAAAAAATGGGGAGAAGAAATGAACAGAACAAAAAGAAGAAATTCAAATGGCCAAAAGGCATATGAAAAAGTGCTCTTAATCATTAATAATCAGGGAGATGCAAATCAAAACAACGAGGTACCATCTCACACCACAGAGACTGGCACACATCCAAAACAGCAAGAACAACCGGTGCTGGCATGGATGTGGGGAAAAAAAGGGACTCTCATCCACTGTTGGTGGAAGTACTGATTGGTCCAGCCCTTTTGGAAAACAATATGGGCATTCCTCCGAAAACTAGATATTGAGCTCCCATTTGATCAAGCAATAGCACTCCTGGGAATATACCCTAGAGACTAAAAAACACATAGCAGAAACACTATCTGTACTTCTTTATTTAACTGCACTATTCAAATAGTTAGAATATGGAAACAACCTAAGTGCCTGAGAACAGAGGACTGGCTAAAGAAACTGTGGTTCATCTACACTATGGAATACTATGCAGCTGTCAGAAAAGACGAAATTGTGAAATTTAACTGCAAATGGATGGACATGGAGACTATCATGCTGAGTGAAATTAGTCAGAAGGAAAAAGCCAGATATAGAATGACTACATTCATTAATGGGATATAAATATATACCAGTGTTTAACTGAGTGTGGGCAATGGTAATGTCAGACTAGAACTCACCATTGAATATACACAAAGAGACTTACATGATAAACCCTAAATGTCTGCAGGGCTAACCGCAATGTGTAAAAGAAGGGGGAGAGAGATGCAGAGACAGAGAGAGGAGAGAGACAGAGAGAGAAAGAGAGGAGAAAGGGGGTACCTGCTACTGAGACAGCCTGGGGGTAGGCAGGAGGGGGTGTGGGTACACTGGTGGTGGGAATGGGGCACTGGTGGAGGGATGGGTGCTGGAATACTGTATTACCAAGAACCAATTATGAACACCTTTGTAACTATATGTTTCACTGTGGTATATTAAAATTTTTTTTTCAAAAAGAGTATAAGTCCAGATATAGAATGACTGCATTCATCTGTGGGATATAACAATAGTATGAACGATAACTCCTAACTATGTTTTGCAAGCCACAATGTGTAAAGATGGGAGAGGGAGAGAGAGAGAAAAGAGAGGTGAGAAAGAGAAAGAGAGAGAGGAGAGGAGAGGAGGGACGAGGGGTGAGGGAAGAGGAGGAGGGATGTGTGGGGGCAGAGGGTAGGTAAGATAGAGAAGGAACCAGTATAACAATAGCTGGTAATGGTCACAGTGGACTAGAACTGAGTACTGAAAGTAGGTAAAGATATACATGATAAACCTCCAGTATCTGTACTGCAAACCACAATGCACAAAAGAAGAGGGGGGGAGAGAGAGAGAGAGAGGTGCCGCCATAAAGGCAGGCTGGGAGGAAGATGAAAACTGGAGACATTGGTGCTGAGAAATGTGCACTGGTGGAGGGATAAGTGTTGGAACACTGTATGACTGAAACTCAATCATAAATAGCTTTGTAATAGTCTCAATGCAAAAAAAATAAACAAAATAAAACAGAAGAGTATGTTTCAGAGGCTGAGGAGTGCAATGAGAGAAGGAGGGGAGGGGTGAATTAGGCATCTGCAAGTGCAGGATATCAGCACAGGGCTCCAAATCCTGCCCAAGGCATAAGAAGATAGGAAATGAATCTGAGAGATGCTGGGCCCGACTGCCTAGCACAGTCTGGTGAGATCAAGGACTTTGGAATTTCTGACATTTAGTGATTTCCAACTATTGTAGCCTATCAGAAAAGGAGATTAAAAATTATATCTACTCTGTTTTGAAGATGATGCCGCTATTTCCAGAACCACCCCCCCAAGCCCCCAAAATCAAATTCTTATCTATGGGTGCAACCGACTGAGATTGTGATTATCAGCATCAGAAGGAAATTCAAGGCCCCTGAGGGTTTTCACCAAACTTGCGCCAGTTGCGTAGGTGCCGCTGACATCCTTGATGGAAACCCACAGCAGGGCAGACTCTGGGGTCCTCACGGAGAATCAGATGGGATTTTCCCTCTCAGGTCTAACTCATCCCTCTCGTTCCATGTCCTTGCTCAGAGTGGCAGTGTCAGAACACTCTTCCTCTTTTCTAAAAGTCTGACCATGGAAAATCCCACTGAACACTCTCCTCATTTCGCTCTCTCTCTCTCTCTCTCTCTCTCTCCCTCCCACCCACAGAGAAACATTTGAGCTACTTCCTCCTTTAAGAACATCACCACTGTGAATGTGGGCGTATACCTGCTACCTGCTGATAGATAGCTCAGCACCCAGGTTGTGCCTCATCTATTTGGACTCAAGTCTGAGAGACAGAACCCAAGCACCTGCCTGTTTGAACTCTCCAGGGTAATGCTACATGCAGCCAAGGGAGAGAACGAGCAGCTAAAGGACCAGGGCACTGCACACAGTGGAGTCAAAGGGGAGAGAAACAGCAGCACTGGGGTCTTGGCTCCTCTTCCCTCTCTTCTGGCTAACTCTTATTCTGCCTAGACAGAATAAAGGACGGTATAAAGCCAGCCTCAGGGGAGTGCGAGGCTGAGGAGAGCCATACTGTGCACAGTGCCTGGTGACTCCTGGAAGTTCTGAGAGCTCTAGTTTGATTTCTGGGTGGTTTGGGGTGAGAAGGAGTCTTGAAACTGTCCTTTGGTTTTCACACTGGCATTCCTAGGTCAGTGGCAGAGCAGCTTTCCTGAGATGGCTCTAAGTTTCCCAAAGCTCACCCCCACTTGCTTCCTGCAGGCAGTGACTTGTGGGTAGGTGGAGAAAGAACTATAGACTGGAGGGGCAGGAATAGTCTAGATGGGCTGCCATCGGTTCCCAGGTACTGACAGGCTACCAGAAGTCATCAGAGGAGAACAGAGTGCGTGGGGGTTGCAAACAGACCTGGAGAGGAGGTGAGGCATGTATGCCTCATGTTCCAGAGCTGGAGCTGGCCTCTAAACCAAGCCAGCCCAGATGGCCAGCTGCAGCCAAGAGACACTGACTTTGGGGACCCACAGACCAGAGTTTCCTGCCTTTTCCCAACCATGTCCCCCCTCCTTTGCTTGTTTCCTTAATTCCTGATATAGTTTCCTTCCTGCGCCCCCCACCCCATTACTATAGGTCAGTCCTCTAGTCTTATGCTGTGACATCTTTGGAATATCATCAGGGCCCCAAACCCTACCTGGTATAGACACCTTTGCTAGGGATCTAGAAACCTGACTTTTCTAATTCTCTGGTTCTCCCCACTGAGTGGTTCTATGGTCAAACGCTGTGTGAGGATGCATGGACAGGCTACAAGTTTGAGGCCAAGGTGGTCCTGCTCCACAGTCTTAAAGCTCATGTGAGCACACACTAGGTAAAACTAAAGCAAATAATATATTTATTCCTGCTATTCAAAGCATCACTATTCATTGCCGTCTCCCTAAACATTTCAGGAAGGTTTAATTTTGGTTAATACGGAGCTTAGAAGCCAACTAGTCTCATATCATTTGTTCCCACGTGATTACGTTGAGTTAATCCCTCATATGCAATCAGGAAAACAATAAGTTTTCACCAATTGCTTTTTAAAATTATTGTTATGATGCAGCTCAATGCCCCAATTCCATATTTAGATTTTTTTTTGGTGTTAGAGACTGATCACATGTGATGCATGCACTCTAGCACCCAGCCATATCCCGGCCCCTGACACCCGTATTTATATAAAGGTGACAGAGGAAACCAGTTAATATGTATCATTCGCTACAAGCACTATAGCTTCTGCTAAGACACCAGTTGGAGAAGGTAAAAGTGCAGAGAGGAAAAAGCTGTCCAAAGGCAAATTTGCTGCATTTCAAAATCCAACAGGAAAAAGCAATGAGCCATAGCTGCATTAAATAAAAAAATACGTCCTTTCAAACTAGGCGCAGAGATGGGAGATTGTAGGGCCAGGGAGAAGAGCATAAATCCAGTGGGAGAAGAACCGCATAGCAATGACCTAATTCACACTCTCTGCAGAAGGCAAAGCTAAGTCTCAGGATCCTGGGATCTTCTAGACCTGGGTTCCAGTCCCTGTAACTTCCCTGATCTTGGGAAGGTCCCTCTTTCTCCATCTCAGTTTTTTTTTCAGCTGGAAAATGGAGAGAACAGCACTAGGAGGGCAAATGAGCCTGAATCTGATCCTCCAAGGGGAAGGAGGAGCCAAATGCTTCAGCCTGCTCCCAATGCTTCTAGGGAGAGGCAGCCGCTCTCTCCGCTGGGGCCAAGTGTGTGCTCCTCCTAGAGTTGCTGGGGGCAGGGAGGACTCAAAATGCTGTTTTCATTTGCCTCTGCACCTTCCCTTTCTAAACTCATCTAAATATGTGCAATCTCACCCTAAGAGAAACACAAATTCAACTAGCCCCAAATTATCATCTCTCACCTGTTAGACTAACATATCAAGGTTTCATCACGCATCTTTGGAGAAACCATGAAGCAGCAGCTGCTCAGCTGACTCATGTGTAAACCTGTACAACCACAAAGGAGTTTATTGATGATAGGTCAAAATTCCAAAGGCAAAAACTCCACATATAATCTCAGTCAATGAAGGGTTTTTGTCCAACTTCAAAATAGACAGGATCTACCAATAAGAGCCCGTTTGATTAAAATAGATTTCCTCTATCCAATAGACTGCTTGAAGCCATTATGGTGAAACAATGCAGTTCTTTTTGTTTAAAAATGAAAACCTCCAAAATAGATTTTAAGTGGAAAAAAATAAAAAGCAGGTACCAAATAGAATCTGTTATCTATTACATTTCATGCCCTACAAAAAGAATCTTGTTTACCAAAAAGAAATTATGTTAGCTGCACAAAAAATACCCAAGTACCTTTCTGTATGGTTGGGGGGAGGTAGGTCATGAGAAAGGGGTGGAGGGCAGGTACAGAATTCTTACTACCTATTTATACCTTTCTAATCTTTCAGGATTTTAGATCAGGCAGTTGTGTTCCCATCAAAAACTAATCAAGTTACGATTTTGAATCACTCTTTGCTAGAAAGTGCCCATGTTCTTCTTTGGTCATGGTGGTCAAGTGCTTTGCCTCTGGGATTGAACCTAGTCCTCGAGGGCCATTCCTTGGCTATTAAAAGGCAGTTTTCATTCTGTTGCTTCTCTGTGACTTGACCTTGGTTCACTTCAAGAATCCAAAGTGAGCAAGTTCTCCCCACAAGAGGAGGAAGGACTACACCTCAGAGGGCACCCCACAGCACATAGGAGGGGGCTCACTTCCTACTTCCCCTGCTTCCACTGCCCCTGACTGGCTATGCTTGGACAAGCTGCCTCCTCAGCCTGGATCTTTCTCAGTTTACCAGTATGCAAACTAGATTTTTCCTTTTCCTTTTCACTCATCTAATGTTTAGACAAATACCAAATGACAAATACCCTTTCCCACTTCTCTCTTGTCCTTTTCTTCACCACATCCTACCTTTGGTAGGCAGTTATGAAGTGGCCGACATGTACCTGGCACAGAGTCAGGTGCTTTAGGAACCAAAAGAGGAAAGGTAAGGGAGCCTGAGCAATAGTACAGCGGGTAGGGCAACCGCCTTGCACTCGGCAGACCTAGGTTCGATCCCTAGCATCCCATATGGCTCCCAAAGCAATACCAGGAATAATTCCTGAGTGTAGAGTCAGGAATAATCCCTTGAGCATCGCTGGGTATGACCCAAAAAACAAAAAAAAAAAAGAGGAAACATAAAGGCCAAGGAATTAAGGTGTTACTGACCTAGGGAAAGAGCAAGGCAAAAGGGCAGTGCTAGACCAACCAAATCCTGCCCACAATGTTCTTAGGTGTCAGAAAGTCACAACAACCCCAAGGAACATCAATTCTAGGGCTTCCATAGACCAAATGCTATTGCCCACCATCACAAACTCCAATATTCCTGCTACTTAAACATGAACATTTTTGTTACCTTTTCCTACTTGCCAACTCTTTATACTGCCTAACTTTTGCCCTTTTCTTTTCACCTCAATTCTCTCCATTTGCATGGACACCTAGCTGGTCTTAATTTACCACTCTCACATTTTAAACCTATCATGCCTGTACTCATGAGACCTATTCCTAAAGATCCCATTGCATTTTGTCTTTGTAACACTCAGACTATGTAACACAGAACAGGCCCATAGCATGATAGCAGATAGCCATCTGGGCCAGAGGGCTTAGAACTCTCAGACATGCTGTTCCCGCACAACCTTTTCTCGGAAGTGATGCGTAGTGATCTCCCCAAGTATTTGAGGATCCTCAGGAGGTTCCTTAACATCAAGGAAAAAGAATCCAGTTGATCTTAATTTAGTGATCTGTGTTCCAGTTGTGTCCCATGTGTGCAAACTCAACATCGGCAAATGCATAAGCCTCTGGTGGAAACCAAGTTCTTTGACTTTGGAAGTAGGGTTTGTGCTCCTTAGACCATATTTGTTTTCCACAAACAAGTTTCAAGATTGTCGATCTGTGAATTTTGTTAGTACAGAAACCAAACAAATTCTGATCTACAGGAAGGGGACATTCCCAAGCAGTGCTCAGGAGGTCTGGAGCACTCCCCAATGATTCTCTCCCCAGTGATTTTCAGCCACCTGGGCTGTCAGTCCATTGAGACCACTCATGCGATGAGGCCCTGGCTCTGTGGGCCCAGGGACGGGGCGTCAGAGCCACTCCAGCAGTGCGTGGGGGGACCATGGTATGGGAATCTAACTTGATCTAGATGTATGCTAGGTATGGGTCCTCACTGCTATACTATCTCTTGGTTTCCGACTTATTTTAAATTAGAAGAGACTCGCTATAATGGCATATATAGATAAAAACATAGAAAACTGTCATTTTTATTAAGTTGTTGCCACCCCCTAAAAAAAAGAAAACCACTACCGATAAATAACCAATGCAAATAACAGCCAATAAGAAACCCACACAGACTACAATAAATTTCTTTATAATCACCTGCTCAGGAAAAAAAATGCAAAACAGTTTGGCAAATTGCACAGCAGATTATACAATGGATGTCTGGGAGTTTAAATGTGTCTCAATGGAAGCACAAATATTTATCTTTTTCCATTTCTCAGTGTGATATACAGTCAATAAACATTTCCTCTCATGTGTATACTCACTGGAATTTAATTCATTTGCAAATCCTTTGCTCTGGTACTGGGCTGCTGTGACTCCAACCTGACTCCAGGGGCATGAAGGTGATCAAAGACAGTTTTTCCTTTGATACACTGAATGGTGTCCAACTTCCCTCAGAGTCCTGATAGGCACTCAACACTCTTAGTCAATGGAGGCTGGGTGGGGATGAGGGGGTGTGAATGGATATTTTAACCAGAAAGCTCAGAGAACCGCAGAATGGAGAAAGCAAGGATCCATACTCTAGAACATTTATTTACTAGAATCTCCCTCGGGGTTGGGAGTAGCTATAAATATGCCCATTCAGAGATCCTCTGGAAGAAATGAGTCCTACTTGTAAATGTAGAATGATAAGCCAGGGTTCAGCAGAGTTTAGAATTAGCTCCAATTCTCCTCATAAAAGGCAGAAATTTGTGATTTGTCTCCTGGTCCTTCAAACCCAGCAGGTTGTACACTGATTTCCCTGAGGGGTGGGGGGAACCTTTCCACAGAACCTGCTCTCTCAATATCTCCTTCCTGTGCTCAACCTGCCTCTGCAGGTCTTCTATGGATACCCTGTTCTGTTGGAGAGCATTCCCTTTTTTTTAAAAAGCTGGAATCTTCTCTCAGACAAATTCCATGACCCAAGGCCCAAGTCTTGCAAACAAGATGCACACTACCCACACTCCATTCCAGATCTGTGCATGCCCTAGGATTCCAGGGAGTCATATCTGGTTACAAGAAACCTGTGCTCACTGGTGCTGCCAGGGCATTCCTTTTCATCACCTCATTGTGCCCCTTAATTCAGAGTCTATTCAGTGGCAAATGGAGCTATCAAATCATACCTGATACTGTAACATCAGTACTTTAATATTCTCTATGGGCTTCTTCTACTTCCAGCTGTTGTCATAAGTCCAGCTACAGCTGGACAATGGAGACAGCCTTGATGCGGCTCATTCCTGGCCCCCTCAATGCTTTCTTCCTACAGTCTAGTAAAGCAGCTTCTGTCGCTGCCAAATTGGTGTGCTTCCCCAGGACCATCCTCCTAAGTCTCTGGTCATATTTACAACGTTCTGGAAGTATGTCAAAAGAGATGAGAATTGCTGCTTCTCCTGCAGCCTTGAGCGCCTGGCCAGGTGCTTTGGAGTATAATTTTTTTTCATGCCAGGAAATAACTGCTGATTCCATTTGGTGGGTCATAGAGCAGAGCTAATGTTCCTGTACAAACTCCAATGTCATCTCTTTCCATATCCCTGGAACACTAGCTCCAACTAAATGAAACTGCTCATTTATAAAGACTAGCTCAGTCCCTCACTATGTCTGCTAATGGTGTTCCTCCTGGCTCCAATACCTTCCTTTGACCTGGTGTCTTACAAACCCCTACTCAGCTACTGTGGCTCCTTGGTACCCTCACCACTACCCCTGTGACCATTCTTCTAGACTAGGATCCACACAATCTGTCAGGCACTGTTTCTGCTTTTGTGTGTGTGTGTGTGTGTGTGTGTGTGTGTGTGTCTAGACCTAAATGTAAGGCCTTTTTAGCATGTCTGTCATGCCTGTTGCATGCCTCTCATTTTAGCATGCTGCCTGGCATGTAACAAATCATGCGATGAAGCAGGGGGCTGGGTGTGAAGGGATGAGGTATAAGAGGTGAAGATCCAATGGCCTAATTGCCTAACGGCCACACCACTGAAGACTGATGACAGATGGTGGTGACTGATGATAATGCCATGGACAAAGCACGTCTATTAGCACTGCTAAAGGAAGGCACACAGAAGCTGTGGTTGAGTGGGAAAGGTTCTAAAATTGTATAAGAGGTTTGCCCCAGAAAACTGGACATCAAGAGAGTAAGAGAGGAGAGAGAAGACGCGTTGTCTAGAAGAAATTCAAATGTTTTACTAAAATGTTAAGTGATTTTGGGGTAAAGAAATTGGAGAACTTTTTGAATTTTTTCTTTTTTATCTCAGACTATAATAAGGAATATGTTGGGTTTTAATAAAACCTCTAAACAAAATTACTCCTTTAGAAAAAACAATAGAAGTGCAGTTGTATTGTTCTCCATGGCGGCAGAACATGCAGTCCACTTCTTGTGGACCAGGGGGTGGGTGTTGGTAAAAGCATGCAGGCTGGGTGCAGAGTGTCTGCGAATAGACAAGGACTCCATGGACCTAACCTGTATTTCTTCAGGGTTTATTCTCCTCACCTCTGAAGGAGATGTCTGCTGGTTTCTAACCTAAAACCTATGACATCATGTCTCCAAATGGGCTCTGTCTTTGTTACTCTCTGGAAAACAAATAACAAGTCCCAGAGGTTTCAATATTTATTTTGTTGATTTTAGGTTTTCTTTCTCCATCCCCTTCATCCCCTGCCACCCTCAGTTCTTTTTTTATATTTAAAGAAGCTTATTTTATTTTATTTTTTGCACTATAAAAGATTTTTATTTTATTATTTTTTCTTTTTTTTATTATACCACTGTGAGACATACAACTACAAAGGTGTTCATAATTGGTTCTTGGTAGTACAGTATTCCAGCACCCATCCCTCCACCAGTGCCCCATTTCCACCACCAATGTACCCCACTCCCTCCCACCCACCCCCCAGGCTGCCTCAATAGCAGGTAACCCAGTATCCTCTCTCTCTCTGTCTCTCTCTCTCTGTCTCTGCACCTCTCTCCCTCTTCTTTTACACATTGTGCCTAGCCCTGCAGATATTTAGAGTTTATCACTTAAGTCTCTTTGTGTATATTCAATGGTGAGTTTTAATCTGCCATTACCATTTCCCACATTTAGTAAAACACTGGTATCTATTTATATCCTATTAATGAATGCAGTCATTCTATATCTGTTCTTTTCCTTCTGACTAATTTCACTCAGCATAATAGTCTCCATGTCCATCATTTGCAGGTAAATTTCATAATTTCATCTTTTCTGACAGCTGCATAGTATTCCATAGTGTAGATGAACCACAGTTTCTTTAGCCAGTCCTCTGTTCTCGGGCATTTAGGTTGTTTCCAGATTCTAGCTATAGTGAATAGTGCAGAGATGAATAAAGAAGTAAAGATAGTATTTCTGCTATGTGTTTTTCGGTCTCTCGGGTATATTCCCAGGAGTGCTATTGCTGGATCAAATGGGAGCGCAATATCTAGTTTTCAGAGGAATGCCCATATTGTTTTCCAAAAGGGCTGGACCAGCCGGCACTCCCACCAACAGTGGATGAGAGTCCCTTTTTCCCCACATCCATGCCAGCACCGGTTGTTCTTGCTGTTTTGGATGTGTGCCAGTCTCTGTGGTGGTGAGATGGTACCTCATTGTTGTTTTGATTTGCATCTCCCTGATGATTAAAGATGAAGAACACTTTTTCATATGCCTTTTGGCCATTTGAATTTCTTCTTTTTGGAAGCTTCTGTTCATTTCTTCTCCCCTTTTTTTTTAACATTTTATTATACCACCATGAGATATACAATTACAACGTTGTTCACGCTTGGGGGTTTCGGTCACACAGTGTTCCAGCACCCTGCCCTCCACCAGTGCCCCTCAACCACCACCCATGTCCCCAATTCCCTCCCCCTCCCACATCCTGCCTAAATGGCAGGTTCTTTATCTCCTCTCTCTCTCTCCTCTCTCTCTCCTCCTTCTCCCACACATTGTGGGTTGCACTACGTACACTTAGAAACCATCATTTGCATTTTTGTCTGTATTTAATGCTCAGTTCTATGTTGGTATCAGATGGGGTTGGCTGTTTTTTTCTTGTGAAGTGCTACCAGTGCCTGATATATCCTGGATATTAACCCCTTGTCAGATGGGTGTTGGGTGAATATCCTTTCCCACTCTGTGGATTGTCTTTGTATCTTGGTCATCGTTTCTTTTGAGGTGCAGAAGCTTTTCAATTTTATATAATCCCATTTGTTTATCTTTGCTTCCATTTACTTGGTCAGTGGTGTGTCGTCTTTAAAGATACTTTTCGTTTCGATGTCGTAGAGCATTTCTCCTATGTTTTCTTCGATGTACCTTATAGATTCATGTCAGATGTTGAGATCTATAATCCATTTTGATCTGACTTTTGTGCATGGCATTAAAAGGAGGTCTAAGTTCATTTTTTCACATGTAGCTGCCCAGTTTTCCCAGCACCATTTGTTGAAGAAGCTTTCTTTGCTCCACTTAATATTTTTTGCTCCTTTATCGAAGATTAAGAGGTTGTATATTTTAGAGTGTGTTTCAGGATATTCAGTTCTATTCCATAGGTCTACGGGTCTGTCTCTATACCAGTACCACACTGTCTTAATTACAACTGCTCTGTAGTAGAGCTTGAGGTTAGGGTAAGTGATACCTCCCATCTTCTTTTTCCCAAGGATTGCTTTAGCTATTCATGGGGGTTTATTATTCCATACAAATTTCAGGAGCATTTGTTCAATTTCTTTGAAGAACATCATGGGTATCTTTATAGGGACCGCATTGAAGCACCCTCAGTTCTTAATGCAGATAGCTAATCCTGCTTTTAATCTAGCCTCAAAATGAGGTTTACAAAATCTGTCTAGGTTATACGTGAGGCTTGATCGAATTTTTAGCATTCTTTATGGTTTAAGAAGACACTAATAAACAAATGACAAATATGGAAACTTAACCTTGTATCTCATAGCTAGAGTATAACAGAAAATTGATTCAACTTTAACTGAGAAGAGTTAAATGACGCTTGTTGGTTACCCTTGTGATGGAAAGCAAAACAGTTTTGGGGATTTGTCTTTCTTGTTTTTATTTCCTTTGCGGGGGACAAAACTGGCTGTATTCAGGGATTTCTCCTGGCTTTCTGCTCAGGGATCACTCTTGGTGAGGCTCAGGTAACCACATAAGGTGCCAGCGATCCAACCCTGGCCAGCTGCATTCAGGGCAAGTGACCTATCCACGTTCTATCTCTCCAACCCCAAAATAAGGAGTTTAAAGAGAAAGTCAGAATTCTTTCACCCACAAAGAAAGCATCACGGTTGTTGCACGTGAAAGAAAATTACAGCATGAAACATACTGACAATTTTGTTTATAAAACACACACATCACAGTACTGTAAGCATGCAGAAAATTCTGGAACAATATAAAACCTGAAAAGGACTTTCAGTTTTTGACAGCAGGGAAGAATCTTGAGTGAGGCTAGGGACTGAGATCAAATTAGCCTTCAGGGGCCTGGATGATGGTATAGTGGTAAGGCCGTTCATGCAGCCAACTTAGGGTTGATCCCTGATACACCCATATGGTCCCACGGTCTGGCCAGGAGTGACTCAGAGCCCAGAGTCAGAAGGAAGTCCTGCACACAAATAGATGTTCCTCCAGCAAAAAAAAAAAAAAGCTTCAAATTGAACTTCAGTATTAAATGATTTCGATGTTTTTAAGGAAACTACCTGCATATTACTTTAGGATCAAAATGAAATTGCAAACTCATAGCATTTTTTAAAAATATGCCTTAACATAGCCTGCTCCACATATAACAAACAGGATTAGAATAATGATTTAGGAAAACAAACATGCAATGCTGACTTTAGTTCTCTTTAAGGCACTAAACATATTCCCAATTTAGTCTGTGTGTATTGTGCCAAAGATGTGTCCTAGTAGAATATCATTTCATCATGTGCACTTTTAAGCTAGGTAGGAAAGAAGACACAGAGATGATGAAAGATTGGGCTGTGACGCTATCTGTGAAGCAGACTGCCTCAGACACTCTCAAATACGTTTCCATTCCAGCCAGAGCAAAGTTACATTTCACCTTTGCATCCCTCTTAATGGTCTACTGGGACTGAAAGAGTTTTTAAATATTCCATTCACTCCTCAGAGGAACCAATATGACATTTCCACAGAAAAGAAACTTGCACTGTATTACCTCTTAGAAGTATATAAGCTCACGACTGTACAATTTGATAATTGAGGAATCCAATTGGCTCACTCTGAGGCAGGGAAAATGGATTTGAGAGCAGATGGAATTTGGGCAATGACTTTCAGCCAACCTGGTCAATAGCTCTAAGAGGCCAATTGATTGCAGACAGGAGTGAGCCAGGAGGAGAAAGACTGGCAGTGGATGGGAAAGACCAGGCTTTTGGTCGGTTGCCTCTAGCTGGTTTACTGCACGTGTGTGAGGAGTGTTTCTGATTCAGCTTCCTGTGGAGTCCCTGCATCCAAATATGGCAGTTTCCCTTTATCCAAGTTAACATTTGCCAGACTTGATGGCTGCCCCACTGATGCATTAGAATAAATTTTTAGGTGGTGGATCAAATAATTTGTTGTGAACTATGATCAAGATACTGAAATGTGAAATTAAATTTTTCCCTTCTCTTAAGTAAATTGAGATGCATGGCGAATGTTTTCAACATCAGTCTTGCTCATCTGTAGTTCAACTTGCTTTCTTGAGCTGATGATAAAAAGTCTACAATCTTATTTACACTACATTCTGGAGGCCCATAAAGATTGAGAACCTCTGTAGCAAATAGCACTGAGTTCCCCCTCGCCCAGTTTACCTTCCTGCCTGTCCTTGTGATAAGAGGACAGTGATTCATACCCCAATTAGGCCTCCACCTACACGTGAGATATTGTGCAGGTCATAAAAACTGAGGGTCTGTTTCCTTCTATTTCATGGGTTTCTTTTTCTTGTTAGTTCAAACCCTAAAAATACTAAAAATACTCAGGGTTTACTCCTGGCCCTGCACTCAGGAATTACTCCTGGGGGCGCTCAGGGACCATATGGGATGCCAGGGACCAAACCTGGTCTGCAAGGGAAATGCCCTACCTGCTGTACTATCACACTGGCCCCTCCTTCTATTTCAATCAAGGTCTCTGAGATAGACATAGAAATCTGGAACATGGGGAACACTCATTGTTCCTTTCCTGTGATTTGAAGACCCCAAAAAATGGAGTCACCAAGGAGTCTCTCATCCACCTGTAATTTGCTCTTGACTTTATTTCACCAATGGATCAAAAAGTCAATACTAAATAAACCCTAATCCTTTTTATGTTTCTATCATCAAATGTGAATTTCACAGCAGGTTCTTCTCCTCCAACTTCCAGTCCCTATTGATTAATTTCCCTGTCTAATTTCAACAAGATCATATATACTGTCTTTCATGGGAAGAATGATGACAAGGATCAGAGAGCAGTTCTTCTTACATTTTAACTTCCGGTTATAACTTATGTCCTACTGAGTACATCTGAAATCAACTCAAATGTGGTCAAAGGGGTGTGGATCTTGGATTCACTTGAGATGAAGTCTCAGCATGCCAGCATGCCTGGTCTCTCTGGAGAACAAGGGGTCTGATCTCATTATCCATAGAGCAGTGACAGAAAAAAATAAAACCTAATTCTTCAGAGATGCAGGAAAATGAACAGAGCTGACAGACTGGTGGGGAGTACATGCTAGCCTGGGGAAGTGCTAGAGAGCTGTACAAATAAATTCCACAGCTGAGGCTGTAGCCTGGGGGAAGATGCATGTAGATGGGGCGGCATTAAAAACAATACCACATTTTCTGGCTGAGGAACTGAACAGTGAAGCTGGCAAACTGTGGAGGCTGAAGAGAATAAAGGATCATCAAAAGGGAAGGAAGTCTGATCAGTGATCCCTAAACTGATTCTCCACAACTCAGAATAATCCCTGAGCAACTCAATACAGAACCAACATAGCTAAGATGAAGGCAAAAGATTTGCATTAAGATCTTAAAGCTGATGCCCAAGAAACAGACTTTGCAATTCAAACTTCTGTAAGAAAATTACTCACTCAGCAAAAGAAGCAACACTCACTGGAGTAAGATGGTAAAAAAAAACAAACCCAAATCCTCATGGCGTAACATTCCTACTATTCATACTATAATATGCAATTTACTTGGTTTTCAACAAACAACAACACATGAAGCATATTCTTAAGAGGAAAGAGTAAACTGAGTCCAAATCTAAGGAGCATTAAATGTTCAAACCTAGGAGGAATTTCATAGTAGCAGTAACTAATCCAAATGAAGAAAAACAACTTTCTACAGCAAAAAATATTAACATAAAAATAGTAATAATAAAAAGAAACAGATCCAAGGATTAAACCACAATAATTGTAATGCTGAAAAAGTCATAGGATCCAATTAATAGTCCAATGGACATGACAGAAGAAAGAACAGTGAAACTGAAAATAGATTAATTGAATCTACATAAGATGAAACTGAAAGAGAAGACTCAGGAAATTACCAGCAGATAGAGATTGGAGAAAAAGTACAGATGTGGAAAGCATTTGCCCCTAGCACCACTATTAGTCCTGAGCACTTACAGGAGTGATCCTTGAGAATCACCAAGTGTGGACCTGTTGGAGCTCAGAGGGGTTCCTAACAGATATTGGGGTTCAGCAGGGTCCCCTGGAATGTTCAGGGCTGATGACCATTCCCCTCACTCTCCCACCCCAAAAGGTGGACAACAGAACAAGACCTCTGGCTGTTAGGTAGTGGGAAGCCCTAGCACTTTATTCAAGTCAAGACTGCTCTTCAAATCCTCCAAAAATGGTTGGGGGTTGGGAGATGCAAGACGTGAATGGACCTTTATCTGGAAACAATGAGAAGGTGTTAAGAGAGCTCCTCCTTCACAGGGCAATCTACCAGGGGACCTCCCCAGAAAGAAACCTACCCTGGAGGCAGCCTGGGAGTGGGTGGCTGGGAGGGTGGGGTACATTGCTGGTGGAAATGGGGCACTGGTGGAGGGATGGGTGCTGGAATACTGTATTACCAAGAACCAATATGAACACCTTTGTAATTGTATGTCTCATGGTGGTATAATAAAAAATTTTTAAAAAAAGAAAGAAACCTGGGTCTATGGACCAATCCAGGACATTGGAAGAGTCCAGGAGTGTTCTTTCCTTAGCTGGTGAACAGTAATCTTAATATTTCTAGTCATTTTGTATAAACACAGTAAGAGATACAGAAATTTATAAAGGGTGCCTTTTCCTGGGGACATCTCGCTATATATTTCAGACTAAGTCCTCAAGCCAAGTTTTATCGTAACCCCAACCAATACTGAAATCAATTGCTTATCTTTGGGTCAGGACAGTTTGTTCCATGACCTTGCCCTTAGCTTATTATTCTGCTAATGACACTTAGTCCATACCATGTCGAGGTCAGGGTAGTTCACTCATGATTTTCCTGGGTCCATCCAAGTCCCTCCTTTGAAGTAAGGAACTAAATCAATCTAAGGACAATTGAGGTTTTAAATTAGGAAATATGATGGATGCCCAGGAATAAATATTTCAGTTAATTAACTCCTATATTACAAATGCACAGCCTTAAAAAAATTAAACAAAAACAAAAAAAACCAAATGCATAGCGTTAACTGTCTTCTTATGTCTATACAAAAGGCCTTTGCTCTAGCATAAGAATATGCAAAGGTATGCAGGGAAGAAAAAGATAACATTTCACTTAAAATACAAAACCCAGGGCTGCAAGTAGAAGACAGAGGGCTGTGAACAACAGGTAATCCAACATGGACCAAAATCAATAAATAAAGGAAAGGAAAAAATAAATTAACAAAGATACACATGACAACCCTTTAATGTATGTTCTGTAATCCACAATCTGGAAGGGAAGGAAAAGAGAAAGAGAGAGAAAGGGGAAAGAAATAAAGAACCTGCCATGGAGGCAGGCTGGGGAAGAGGGGAGGGAACTGGGGACATTGGTGGTGGGAGATGGGCACTGGTGGAGAGATGGGTGCTGGAACACTGTCTGACCAAAACCCAAATATAAACGTTTTTGTAATTGTATATCTTACAGTGGTTTAATAAAATACTTTAAAAAAATTTAAATGACAATAAAATAAATAAAGTAGCTTATAAAATAAAAAATAATAAATTAACAGAGGGGCCAAAAACATAGTATATGCTAGAGAACCTGTCTTATATGCTGTCATCGTGGGTTTTATGCCTGGCACAGCATGGCATATGGTCCCTCAATTACCACCAGGAATGATCCCTGAGCTCAGAGCCAAGAGTAATCTCTGAACACTGCTGTTGAAATTTAAAAATAAAACAAATCATTGGAAATTTTACAGTTATCAAGCAGTAACATAAAATATATGTGAAATGCCAGAGGAAAAGAGTTGTAAAGGTGTAGAAAATAAGTTTGAAGCAAACCATAATGTTAGTCATAGACAAGAGCCCCAGTATTTAAAATGTTTTAAAAACATAAAAACTAATGTTTCAAAAACAGAAATTATAAAAATATGAGTATAAAACATTTAAAACTAAATAATAGCAACTATATTAAGATCCTGAGACATAGTTAACAAATGGGCAAGATTAATAAATACAGAAAGGAATCAATAACAAAAATATGGTAGCTATACATGTTAATATAAAAATATTTAGTGTGGTAACCTTTACAGGTGAAAATATGTTTGCAGAAAGATACACGTGATAACCTCTAAATGTATCTATTGCAATACACAATGTGGAAGAGAGAAAGAGAGAGAGAGAGAAAGAGAAAGAGATAATAAACCTGCCATAGAGGCAGGCTAGTGGAGGGGGAGGGAATCGGGGACATTGGTGGTGGGAAATGGGTACTGGTGGAGGGATGGGTGCTGGAACACTGTATGACCATAACCCAAATATGAACATTTTTGTAACTGTATATCTCATGGTTATTTACTAAAAAAATAAATAAAATATGTTTGCAGGAAATGCAAACAAATAGAGTTTGAGATTTCTTTGATTTTTGAATTGTGTGGGAAGGGGTTATGAGTATCAATTAATGTCAAATCCCTTTAAGGAAGAGTGTTACAATCTTTGGATAATCACTTTTTAGAAGGTCGCAAAATATTTCTCAACTGCCTAGATAAAGTAATCAGTGATAACAAAAAAGAAATCAAGAGGAAAACAGAAATATAAAGCAGGATAAGTCAAACTACTGAAATTCAAATATAATATGAATTTTTTCTTAGTAATAAAGGCATTAACATCTGTAATTTGCAGACAAGCTTGTCAGTGTGATGGGAAGAAAGCTCAAAGGGCTGGAGCACATGTCTTGTACAAAAAAGCTTGAGTTCAATCCCTGGTACAAGTCCCCCAGGTATTACTGGGCATAGCTCTGTTGACCCTTGAGCACCTCTGGGGTGGTCCTGGTGTTCCCCTAAATAGTCGGTCCAAGTACCAAACCCATAGACATGCACCACCAAGTAGAATAGAGTCAGGTGTATCTAAAGTTACTAGACATTGGCCTCAGGCACCCCAAAAATCAAGAAATGAAGAAACAAATATGGTCAGTGTAGATTAAGATGGAAAAAACCCCAAGTGTGTGTAATTTATGAAGACTCAGAGAAATGATCAAGATATAGAAAAGCTGTAAATTACTGGGATGAGGTAAGCTACACCAGGCAAGCACTACCCAGGAGAAGGTGGTTGACTTTTATTAATGTCAAAGTCGGACTTAAGGCAAAGTCTTATGGAGATAAAGAGTACATTTTACAAAATAAATAGACCAATTCATGAGGAATATAAAACAGTTTGAAGTCTGAATATATCAAATAGTTTCCCATTTTTTTAAGAAAGCAAAATACATCTGTAGAAAAAAATGAATTCACAACTATGGAAATTCACAAAGTTAGTGTTATTTTTAAAAAAGATATGAAAAATAAGGGTTCAGCTTGGTTTCATGGATATACATATATAGAGAGAACACTGCTGGTATGAAATGCTTAACAGAAATTAACCATGTTTTGCACTCTTCCCCTCAAATGTGAACAAATTTGAAAGACTAAGGTAACACAGACTATATTCAGAATGCAGTTCATCTGAAATCAACAAGTGAAAATCAGTTTCTCAATTAACTTGGAAATTAATAAATCTAAAAATCATATCAGTTAACAACAATAATACAGCTCAAAATAAAAACTGTTGTTCAATATTTGAATTTTAAGGAAATATACATGAGAACCTATGGGAGACAAATAAAGCTATGCCTAAAAGAAAATTGAGAGCGTTATATAATTTTTTAATTGGAAAAGAAGAGGGGAAAGAGTCAGAAAGATAGTACAGTGGCCAGGGCTAATATGTATGAAATGCCAGAGGTAATATTAACTTTTATTTCAAAACTGTCTAAATATGTACATACACATATGTACATAAACACACATATATACAGCATTTATAATGGCATATATATATAAGAATACATATATACTCAAGCAGTAACAAAAATATACTTATACATATATGTCAATATTTATACCAGTGTTGTATTTGATATGCCAAATACCTGTAACAATTATTGACCTCATTCCCATGACCTGATGGAATGGGTTGAGACTCTTTATGTTCCTGGAGCAAGCAGATGCCCTTGGGCTCTAGTAGCATGAGACAGGACATATGGAGATGTTACTGGTGCCTGCTCGAGCAAATCGATGATGAACGGGAATACAGTGGTATAGTGATACAGCATATTTATAATATTTTATGTTATGTGGCCAACCTGTGTTCAATTCTTGGCACCCTGTATGCCCTGGCAGGATTAATCCCTGAAAAAAACCAAAACTGGAAGAGGAGAAAGAGAAGGAAAGAAAAAGGAGGAGGAGAAGGAAGAAAAGCGGGGGGAGAAAAAAAGAGCAAGCTAAAATCCATCTGGAGAAAATTAGGGAAAAAATCAAAACATTAAAGGCCAAAGAGATAGCTCGGTGAATGAGCCCATGCTTTGCATGTGGAAGACCCAGGTTCAATTCCTGACACTACATGGTACCCTGACCTCCATTGGGTGCAAGCCTTGAATACTGTCAGGTATGGCCATAGGACAAAGTATTACAGAGCAAAAAAAAAAAAAAATAAGAACAAATATTTAGAACTAAATATACTTATTTTTCCTCATTAAAAAAACACAATCAAAGTCAAATGTTGGCTTTCACAAAATTAAGAAAAGTAAGAAATAAAACACAGCAGAGCCTGGCAAGCGACCCGTGGTGTATCCAATATGCCAAAAACAATAAAAATAATGGACCTCATTCCCAACGAATGGAGATGTTACTGGTGCCCGCTTGAGCAAATCAATGAACAACTGGATGACAAGTGACAAGTGTTAAGAAATAAAAAGATCTAACAAGGTCCAGAAATCTGGTTCAGTAGTGAAGCAGGTGTGAGATCCTGGGTTTGATCCACAGAACCACTAAGAGAGAAAAAAAAATGGGGAGATGGGGCATGACACTAAATATCAGAAATACAATAGGGTACTTCAACACAGAACATGCAAACATTAAAAAAGCAGAATGGCCCACCAGGTGGCGTTCCCACGGCGGGCACTCCCCAAGGCACTAAGTTCCAGGTTAAAGGGCTGGAACTTTGAAAAGGGGACCAAGCCACACGCAGCTTTTTCAGATCTTCTGCCACACTACTTCCACCCCGACCCCCTGAATCTGGAACCACCCACTGACACCCCAAAATTCAAAACTGCGCAGACGCGGTGTGCGCCCTTGCAAAGTAATATCTATCTACCTGAGACACCACTGAGCATTTGCCCCCTACATTCTTTGCTATCCATCCCTAACTGCAAAGTAATTCAGGCACCTACTAACTCTATTGACTAGTCACCAAGAACACACATTTCCACCTACGATAGTCATTATGGTAAAGCAATTCAGAATTCCTTCAAGCTCTGTGATTGAAGTCACTAATACAGATGAGTCAAGCAATAACGATGAGCTATATAATCTCTCTGAAAAGGGATTTTGGAAGGAACTATTAAAGATGCACAAGGAACTCAAAGAAACAATGGAATACAAAGTCAATAAAATACAAGAGGACATGAGAGCAGAATTGAGTAAATTTCAGACCAAAGTACAAGCAGAAATGACAGATATTAAAACTGAGGTAAGTTAACTGAAAAACACAGTGGAAGGCATCCAAAGCAGAGTAACAGCTACTGAAGAAAGAATTAGTGATCTCGAAGATGAGGTTCTGAGATTCTCTAGACAACAACAGAAGACGGAAAAAAAACCTCACAATCAACAAACAGGCTACCAGAGAAAATCGGGATGAAGCCAAAAGGAACAACATACACATCATTGGGGTCCCAGAAGGGCAAGAAGAAAACCCCTGATGAAGAAGAAACTGTCAAAGCCATCATCGCTGACAAGTTTCTCGAACTGAAGAAAGCATGCTCCCAGATACAGGAGGTCCGAAGGATACCAGCTAAAAAGAAACCCCAATAAGAATACTCCAAGACACATCCTTATTAAAATGACAAAAACAATAGACAGAGATAGAATACTGAAAGCAGCAAGATCAAAGAAGGAAATCACATACAAAGGAGCATCCCTGAGATTTACAGCAGACTTCTCAGATGAAACACTCCAAGCCCGAAAACAATGGTGGGATATTGTGAAAAGACTCAATGAACTTCAGGCCTCACCAAGAATTCTTTACCCAGTTAGACTTACTTTCAGATGCGAAGGAAAGATACACAACTTCATGGATAAACAACAACTCAGGAAATTCATAGACTCAAAACCAGCTCTAAAAGAAGGATTGAAGGGTCTTTTGTAAAATAAGACAACCCAAAACCACAACAAGTTTAAACAGAAAGATGGCACAAAATCCAATGACAATAATCTCTCTCAACGTCAACAGTCTAAATGCACCAATTAAGAGACACAGAGTGGCAAAATGGATTAAAAAACTGAATCCAACATTCTGCTGCCTACAAGAAACATATCTGAATAATCAGAGCAAAAAACAGACTCAAAGTCAAAGGCTGGAGAACCATTCTCCAAGCAAACAACCCCTCCAAAGAGGTGGGTGTGGCTATACTCTCATCTGACAATATAGACTTCCAGGCTGAAAAAGGTTAAAAGGGACAATAAAGGCCATTTCTTAATAATTAAGGGGTATGTATACCAGAAAGAAATCACACTACTAAACATATTTGCACCAAGCGAAGGGCCAGCAAAATACTTAAAATGACTATTAATAGACTTCAAAGAAGACATTAACAGTATAACAATAATAGTCGGAGACTTCAACACTGCCTTATCGACTATGGATAGATAGGCGAGACTGAAACTCACCAGGGAAATACTGGACCTGAAGGAAGAAATGGAAGAAAGAGCTGATTGATATATACAGGGCCTTTCATCCCCAAAAAGCTGAATACACTTTTTTTTCAGTGCACATGGAACATTCTCCAAGATAGACCACATGCTGAGCCACAAGCATGCCTCAACAAAATAAAAAAGATAGAAATTGTGTCAACTATCTTTTCAGATCATGATGCACTGAAAATAGTAGTTAACCATACACAGAAGCAGGGAGTCAAACCAAACACCTGGAAACTGAACAGCTCACTCCTGAACAACAAATGGGTCATAGAAGAAATCAAACAGGAAATCCAAAGATTCCTAGAAACAAATGACAATGAAGATACCAACTATCAGAACTTGTGGGACATGGCAAAAGCTGTGTTAAGAGGAAAGTTCATAGCTCTGCAAGCATTCATAAGGGAAAGAAAGGGCCCACATAAATAACCTGACCTCAAAGCTGAAAATATTAGAAAAAGACCAACAAAAGAAGCCCAACCCAGGCAGAAAGAAGGAAATAATAAAACTTAGGGAGGAAATCAACGAGCTGCAAACCAAAAAAAAAAAAAACAATCTGAAAGATTAATAAAACCAAGAGCTGGTTCTTTGAAAAAAAATAAGCAAGATCGACAAGCCACTGGCAAGACTTGTAAGGACAGGGAAAGAGTGAACCCAAATAAACAGAATCAGAAATGAAAATGGTGACATCACAACAGTAAAGACAGAAATCCAAAAGATCATCAGAGATTACTTTGAGAACCTGGATGCCATGAAACATGAGAATCTAGAAGAAATGGATATATTCCTGAAGTCCTACAACCTCCCACAGCTGAAACAAGAAGACCTCCAATACCTGAATAAGCCTATCACCATCGAGGAAATTGAAACAGTAATTAAAAGCCTGCCCAAATACAAAAGCCCACGTCCAGACGGATTCACTAGTGAACTCTACCAAATCTTTAACTCTACCAAACCTTTAAGGAGGACCTACTGCCAGTCCTTTCTAAGCTCTTCCAGGAAATAGAAGAAACAAAAACACTCCCAAACAGCTTCTACGAGGCACATATCACCCTGATACCCAAAGCAGGGAGAGACAACACAAAGAAAACTACAGACCAATCTCCCTGATGAACATGGATGCTAATATCTTCAACAAAATACTAGCAAACAGAGCGCAAAGACTATTCAAGAAGATTATACATCATGACCAAGTAGTATTCATCCCAGGAATACAAGGATAGTTCAACATTCACAATTCAATCAACATAATACAGCATATCTCTAAGAGAAAAAATAAAAACCATGTGATCCTATCAATAGACTTAGTGAAAGCATTTGACAAGATCCAGTACCCATTTATGATTAAAACCCTCCAGAAAATGGGAATTGAAGGAACTTTACTCAAGATAGTTACAGCCATCTACCAAAAGCCCACAGCGAGCATCATTCTCAATGGGGAAAAGTTGAAAGCCTTCCCCCTGAGATCAGGGACAGGACAAGGTTGCCCACTCTCACCTATTTTATTCAATATAGTACTGGAAGTACTTGCCATAGCAATCAGAGAAGAAAAAGGACATCAAGGGCATCCAGATAGGCAAGGAAGAAGTCAAGCTATCATTATGTGCAGATGACATGATATTATACCTAGAGAACCCTAAACTCTCTACCAAAAAACTCCTAGAAACAATAGACACATATAGTAGAGTGCAGAATACAAAATCAACACCCAAAAGTTGGTGGCTTTCCTATATACAAATAACAAAAGAGAAGAAAGGTATATTAAGGAAACGATTCTATTCACGATTGTGCTACAGAAAATCAAATACCTAGGAATCAACTTAACCAAGTGTGCAAAGGATCTGTACAAAGAAAACTACAAGACACTGCTCCAAGAGATAAAAGAGGACACAAGGAAATGGAAACACATTCTGTGCTCATGGATGGGGAGAATCAACATTGTCAAAATGGTAATACTCCCTAGAGCTTTGTACAGATTCAATGCAGTCTCTATAAGGATACCCATGACATTCTTCAAAAAAAATTGACCAAACACTCCTGAAATTTGTATGGAAAAACAAACCCCCATGGATAGCTAAAGCAATCCTTGGGAAAAAAGAAGATGGGAGGCATCACCTTTCCCAACCTCAAACTGCACTACAGGGCAGTAGTAATTAAAACAGCGTGGTAATGGAATAAAAACAGACCTTGGACCTATGGAATAGAATTGAGTATCCTGACACCCAACACTCAAACACATGATCATTTAATCTTTGATAAAGGTGCAAAAGAGTCCAAAATGGAGTAAAGAAAGCCTCTTCAACAGGTGGTTATGGGAAAACTGGGCAGCGACATGTAAAAAAAATGAATTTGGACCTGTGTCTAACACATTTGCACAAAAATCAGATCAAAAGGATTAAAGATCTCAATATCAGACCTGAATCCATAAAGTATGTTGAAAAAATATAGGAAAAACCCTCCAAGTCATTGAAGCTAAAGACATCTCCAAAGGTGAAACACCATTAACAAAGCAACTAGAAGAAAAGATAAACATATGGGACTACATGAAACTAAAGAGCTTCTGCACCTCGAAAGAAACAGTGACCAAGATAGAAAGACAGTCCACAGAATGGGAAAGAATATTCACCCAATGCCCATCTGATAAGGCATTAATATTCCAGGATATATCAGGCACTGGTACAGCTATATCAGAAGAAAACAGCCAGCCCCATTAAAAAATGGGGAGAAGAGATGAACAGAAACTTTGACAAGGAAGAAATTCGAATGGCCAAAAGGCATATGAAAAAATGCTCATCATCATTAATTATCAGAGAGATGCAAATCAAAACAACAATGAGATATCACCTCATACCACAGAGACTTGCCCATATCCAAAAGGGTAAAAGCAACAAATGCTGGCATGGATGCGGGGAAAAGGGGACTCTCATACATTGTTGGTGGGAATGTCATCTTGTACAACCTTTCTGGAAAACAATATGGACATTCCTCCAAAGACTAGAAATTGAGCTTCCTTTTGACCCAGCCATACTACTCTTGGGAATATACCCTGGGGAGCCAAAAACACACAGCGGAAACACAATTAGCACTTTTATTTTCATAGCAGCACTATTCACAATAGCCAGAATCTGGGAACAACCAGTATGACCGAGAATTGATAACTGAATAAAGAAACTGTGGTACATCTACACAATGGAATAATATGCAGCCATTAGGAAAAAATAAAGTTATGAAATTTGCGTATAAATGGATGGACATGGAAAGGATCATGTTGAGTGAAATTAGTCAGAAGGAAAGAGAGAGATATAGAATGACTGCATTTATTTGCATGACATAAATATATATACATATTATGACACCAAAATCCAATGTCAGGTGTAATGTGGATCAGGCAGTCTTACCAAAAGTGGAAATTACCGCAAACCTATGGGAGTCAGAGGTTATGTAAGACAGAGAAGGGAACACGTGTGAATAAATGTCGAAAGGGCTAATACCAACCTAGAACTGAGGATTAAATACAGGCAAAAAAATGCACATGATGGTCTCTAAGTGTATGTAGTGTAACCCACAATGTGTAAGAGAAGGAAAAGAGATTGAGGGAGAGAGAAAAGAGATAAAGAACCTGCCATTTAGGCGGGCTATGGGAGAGGGGAGGGAATTGGGGACATTGGTGGTGGGAGGTGGGCACTGGTGGAGGGCGGGGTGCTGGAACACTGT